>JAVXUO010002667.1:0-88564 GCA_033065855.1 Escallonia rubra
CTAGGAGGATGCAACAAGGGAGAGGAGGTGGAGCACAAAGTGGGAGAGGCCATGGCCGAACCTCGGCGGCGGCCGAGGCACACCAAGGGGCCGAGGCCGACCATGGCGCGGTGGGTAAGCATGGTGAAGGGGGCGGCCGAGTGGGGGGGTTGATGGTGGGGGAGGGGGCGGCCGAATGGGAATGGGGAGGGGGCGGCCGATGGGGGGATGGAGGGGGGGGCGGCCGAATGGAGGGGGTTGATGGTGGGGGAGGGGGCGGCCGAATGGGGGGCGTTGATGGTGGGGAGGGGCGGCCGAATGGAGGGGGTTGATGGTGGGGGAGGGAGGAAAAAGGGCAGCGGGGAGGGGGGAGGTGCCAAGGTCGGCCGAGACCAAGGCGTCGCCGGGGCCGAGGCCGAGGCGCTGCCAAGGCCGAGGCCGCCTGGCGTGGCGCGGGTGGGCAGCAGCGAGGGGGAAGGGGGGAGGGGGAAGGGAGAGGGAGGGGAAGAGAGGGAGGAGAGAAGGAGAAGAAGGGACGAAGAAAGGGAAGAAAGGGAGAGGAAAAGGGAGGAAGAAAGGGAAGAAATGAGAAAGAGGAAAGAAGACAAGGAGAGGAGAGGAAAAAGCAAAGGGAAAGCGGTCGATGTCGGGCAGGCCATGCACGACTTGGATTCTCTTGGCGTTATGGGTGATGATGGAGGAGCCCGAAAGAAGCCGAGGAAAAAGCAAAGTGTGCGGCGCCGCGGCGGGGCGAGTGGGCATTCACAGTTGCCGCGGGACGTCATGACGGATGACGACGAGGACGCACCGGTGCCGACTGACGCATCGGGTGTGCCCTTGGGTTTTGTTGATGATGGAGTGAGGAGCTTTGATCAGACGCCAAGTCATAGCGACGTGTTACTAACCGCGAGGGGGGCGGTGCCCAGGTGCCCACCCGATGAGTTATGGAGGGAGTTGGCGCGACGAGTGCCTGTTGAGGTGTTTGCGGTGTCTTGGAGCTCTGCATCGATGGGTGATGGTCCTATGGTCCCTTCACCGTATGTCCGTGCGCCGAGCTTCGACGTTGCTCCCGTGATGTCGCCACGATATGTGCCGGGTTTGTTGGCTGAGCGAGAGGACATTCCGTGGTCACCTATCATGTTCAAGGGCCATAATGTCATGCCGGTCGGTTGGGGCTTCTGGTGCGCGTACATGTTGAGGTGTGAGGTTTGGAGAGAGAGGTTGGAGGCGCTTGGGCTAGTAGCGGCAGTGGAGGCGACGTACAAGAGTGTTGATCCTGTGAGGGACATTAGCGGCCTCACACTTTTACTTTCGAGGTGGAGCTCACAGACGCACACCTTCATTACGGAGTTCGGGGAGATTGGTCCGACGCTTCTAGATGTCGTGACATTGACCGGCCTTCCGATGCACGGGACAGAGGATGCCCGCGTACCGAAGTTGACAGCGGAGGAGCGCCTGACTGTCAAGGCATTGCTTGTTTTTCTGTCGGATACGAAGCTCAACCGCAAAGGCACGTATAGTCGGTGGATTCAGCACTTCTATGGCACAGTGGTCATGCGGCCCGGGCAAAAGGTGATGTCGGACGATGACTTCCATATGGGTCCTCTTTATAGTGATGAGCGATACGAGCTAGCGGCCTTCCTTGCCATGTTTCTTTCGAGGTACGTCGTTGTGTTATGCTTATCATTGCATTACTCGTATGATGCATATCTATTGCTTTGTGTATGTAATGTGTCGATTGTTATACTTAGAGAACAAGATTCATGCTTAAGAACAAAGAAAAGTAATGTAGTATGCTACCATGTGTTGTACCGCATATTTTGTAGAGTGGGTGGTCATGATAGGCATCTCATTTTCTGTACGTATAGGTTTGTGTTCGAGGGGGCACCCGAGGATGGTGTTTCTCAGAAGGTATTCCCATTGGCGGTGCGGATAGCGTCAGGCAACCGCATTGGTTTGGCACCGATATACGTAGGCACTTTGTATTCGCGTCTAGACCAGTTTCGAATGACATGCAGAGATCGCATGGGCGGTATCAGGTGTCAACCTATGTCGATTGGATGTTCTTGCAGAGGTATTTGTTCAAGTGCTACATAGACTACAGGCCTTCGAGATGCCCGAAATTACATCCCTCGGCGAGGAAGGGAACAGTGACGCGTCCGGGGAAATCGATGGTAGTATCAAAGTGGTACGCGGGAGGACGGGTTTATGCTTGGGTTGGCGTCAAGAGGCCTTCATGTGAGTTATCACAGGTGTTTGATGTGCGAGACGCATGCCTTAGTCGTCTGTACGTCAGCATGGATTCTTCATACGGGACTCCTCCCTGGATGCATTTGCGGGATATCAGTTCACAGTTGCAAAACAGAGCAGACTTGACAGAGGTTGAGATATCCTTGCTAGTGGCCTTCTTCCCCGGGTGGCTTCCGGTGTTAACCGATGATGGCGGGAAGCCGGCTGTCAGCCGGTGTTATGTTGCACGCTATAGCCCAGACCGCTTAGCCTTGTCCTTTGGTTATGATCTGGAGCCCCCTTGTGGTTATGCCCAACCTTGGAGCGTTGACACTGCCTTCCGGTATACCATGCTAGGGAAGGCGCGTTTGTGGCTGGCACCGACAGACGAATGGAGGAGACCTGGTTTGTTGTCCACCGGAGTGGTCACAGTTGGGTATGCCCATTGGTGGGAGAGGGTGCGTACTACGTGGTCTGAGTGGTTAGCGCAGGGGCCATCCGATAGGCCGCGGGTTGATGTATTCATTGGTGACAGGGGGTTGGCACTCGTGGCACTGCAGGTGGCGAAGCAGTCCGGCATGACTGCATTGGTCACTGGTGTTTCTGAGTATGGTGCGGGGAGCCGTCATGGAGACACGAGACCCCGAGGTGGTGGTGGGAGAGGTGTTGCCGTGCGCGAGCCAGCGCCAGCCCACGTACCGAGAGTACCGGGTGCCGATAAGGGTCCCCTTTCCTCAGTGAGAGTGGGGAAGATGGAGAGCGCGCAGCGTGGTGGCGGTGGTCCTTCAGCAGGCAGCGGCCATAGGCCGAAGAGGCCGCGTGTGGCACTGGATTATTCTGATTCTGAGGTTAGTGTTACTATATATTTTTTTTCATAGTTCCCGATCATTGTGTTACTCATGTGCTAAGTCGTTCTAAATTATTTTTTTTTGGTCAAGAGCTCGGAGATGACATAGATGTAGAGTCGTCTGAGACAACGGAGGATGCCAAGGTTGCCTTTGATGATGGGGAGGATATGGATGCCGAGGTTGGCTTTGATGGTGGCGAGGACATGGATGCCGAGGTGCCTAGGGAGACAGATACGGAAACCATTGTGGATGTTGGGGCTGCGGATACCGAGGTTGTCGCCGAGGTAGAAGAGGTAGTGGTCGAGGCAGTCGACGAGGTAGAGTAGATGGATGGCGAGGTTGGTTCCATGGACAGGGGGGTAGTTGAGGAGGTAGGGGCAGCAGAGAAGGCGGCGGCCTACCTCGTGGAACCGATCGTTCATTCTAGTCCGTCGCCTGTCCCGGTCGAAGCGGTTGAGTCTCCATTCGGTGGCCAGATTGGTAGCTCTCACTTGTTCGAGGGGTCGGACTGGTGGGCGGTGAGGGAGCCTGACGCTCCGTCCGACGTTCACCATGTTTTTGCTGCTACACATATGCCTACTGCAGATCCATCCCCACAGCCTGAGGCACCTGTTCCACGGACGGCAGAGCCTGTTCCGGAGGCGTTGTCGGGTTCGGTAGCGGATGCTGGTGATACTTTGTTAGCGATGCATTCTGGTGCAGTGGATGCACAGTCGGCAGGCAGCGGCGTCGCAGGGGCGGGTGAGGCCCGCGGTAGATTCTCGGTCGTGCAGGCCGACATGATCCCGTGGGAGGGTGTGGAGTTGTCGGATGCAGTAGCGTGCCGTCTGGAGATGGTTAGAGAGCGGCACCCGCAGACATTCGCTGACTCTGCCCTGATTCGTGGTGCAGCATTCTCGAGGGCGATGTATACGGCCTTTGTAGAGTGGTTGGTCACCCTTGGTGCAGTATCGATCACTAGTTGGACTCCGGCGATGATATCTCAGTACCTGTCGGAGCTTACGCCCTACGCGGCCCTTGGCTTTCAGTTGGACTGGCTAGCGGACTACATCAGATCGAGAGGCCAAAGTGCTGAGGCGGCAGCGGGATTGACTTTGATCGGAGCTCAGGAGGTTGCCTTGCAGGGTCAGAGACGTGTGCTTGATGCCGAAGTGACAGCGATGATCCAAGAGGCGACAGGGCTGCGCGCCCAGCTTAGGGAGGTAGAGAGGCGGTTGGCCGAGAAGGAGGGTCGACGAGCTGAGATGGGTAGCATGTGGTCTGATCTCCAGGAACAGCGGTTGACATTGGAGACGTATACCTCCGATCCTATCGGTTCATTATTTGCTCCTTTACATTAGATGTGATGTAGTTTTTATTTTGCTAGTAGTCATCGGTCCGTAGTGGCCTGCAAACCTATGACCTGTATGCATTTTGTTGATATTGATATAGCAGTCATATGGTTATTTTGTACCTGCGTTTGTTGTGAGGTGATGCTTAGCTTTTGATGTGCTTGTATATCTTGCATGTGGTGTCTTCCCGTTGTGGTTCCCCCTTCCCCGCCCATAGTAAGCGACTTAGTGATTGATGTGTAAAAGAAAGAGTGCATTACATACAGTAGTTGAGGTGAGTAAATGATCTTTGCATTGATAGTATTTGGGCCAAAATGCCATTACATGAATAAAGCAAGAACTTGTAATAAGCAACAAAAGTTACAAGTCATGAACATGTGTGCATATACAAAAAAAATGCTGTGTAAATGTTCTAAGCTTTGGGCGGGTAGGGCTGGGGGAACACTCCACTGCTGGTCATGCATAAAACTTCTTCAAATAGCGGCCGTTGATAGGTGCCGTGATTTGTCCGTCTTCCGTGTTGAGCAGGAGGTAGGAGCCGTTGTCTCTGGCTTCATGCACTTGAAGTGGTCCTTCCCAATTCGGTGTGAACTTGGGGGCTGACATGTTGGCGCGTACATGTTTGGCGGCTTGAAGAACAAGGTCGCCCTCGACGAATGTTCGTTGCTTCACAGTCTTTCCATATGCCTTGGTGAGTTGTTCGTGGTATTTCTTCATACGGCGCAAGGCATTGGCTCTCCTTTCATCAAGTCCTTCAAGGGCGGTCATTCTGGTTTCTTCCTCTCCAAGCCCACTGCTTAGGGAGAGTCTGGCTGATGCGACCGTAATCTCGGCTGGTACGACACACTCGTCCCCGTAGACAAGGGAAAAGGGTGTGGTCTTTGTTGCTGTATGCTTGGAGGTTCTGTAAGCCCAAAGTGCGAGGCTTAACTTCTCGGACCATGAACCACTTACATCATGGACCATTCGTGATAATACCCGCAGTAGAGTCTTGTTAGAAGCTTCGGCTTGACCATTCCCTTGTGGGTAGTAAGGAGTGGATGTAGCGTGGTTGATGTTGTATCCTTCCATGAAAGCTCGGACATCCCTGTTGATGAATGGCGTGCCGTTGTCAGATATGATACACCGGGGGATACCAAAGCGACAAACGATGTGGTCGCGCAAGAAGTTGGCGATGGCGCCTCCCGTGGCTCGCCGTAGAGGTATGGCTTCGACCCACTTTGTGAAACGTTCCGTTGCAACCATGATCCAAGTGTGACCCCGTGATGTTGGGTGGATGGGGCCTATGAGGTCGAGAGCCCAGGAGTGAAATGGCCAAGGGGCTAAGATCATGCGGAGATCGGACGCCGGCGTGTGCATTCTGTCGGCGTGTCTCTGACAGGGTTGGCAGTGTCGGACATGAGAGATCGCGTCAGATTCCATAGTTGGCCAGTAGTATCCCATCCTTAGCAACTCTGCATACAACTTCTGAGAGCCTTGATGCTCACCACAATCACCGTTGTGCACTTCGTTAATCACCTCGACTGTCTGGGCACCCTGCAGGCATCGCAGGGTGCGTCCCGAAAATCCCTTGCGGAACAACTCTCCTTCCGTCACAAAATACTTGACCGACTTGCGCTTGATAGATCGTGCCGAGCTGCGGTCAGGCGGTAGAACCCCGTGGGATAAGTACTGGATGAAAGGCTGGCGCCAGTCACCTTCGACGTTAATGACAAGAGCTTCAGTATTGTCCGGTGCGTACGAACACTCGGGGCAGTCCCCTTGTATGTCTGAGGCATCCTTGGCCATGGATGGCCAATAGAGACCCATACGCTGGAGGCGACGGTATAAAGGGGGACCGTCGAGGCCACAACACTTCTGATGGCCGAACTGTAATTTGTGCTTTGCTTCTTCCGGTGCCAAGCACCTGGCCAGAGTGCCTCCGGGGCATCGCCTGTACAAGACGTCTCCCAACATCAAGAAATCTGCAAGGGTAGATGCGGTAGCAAGAGATGGCGCCTTAAGTTGGTCGACAATTGGTTGCCTCCAATCGTCTGTAGTAATGTCCTTCGGGACTAGGTTCAATGATGTGCATGGTTCCGTCCTCTTGATGATGGTTAGCATTCGCTGCTCACCATCAACCTCCATCTTTGACGCGATCGTGGCCAAGCTGTCTGCATGTCGGTTGTGGCACCTGTTATGATGTTCGTACTGGATATGGCCAAATCTTCCTTCCAAGTATTGCACCAAGGCACGATAAGGTGCCAAGGCTGGCTCCTTGACTGCGAACTCCCCGTCGGCCTGCTTCATGATCAAGTTCGAGTCCCCTTTCACGCACAATGCCTTAGCCCCCATACTGGTAGCCAGCATGAGGCCAATGACAAGTGCCTCATACTCAGCTTCATTGTTAGACACCGGGAATGCAAGCTTGAAGGATAGGGATGTGGTAACACCCTCTGAATTTCGAAGGACAATGCCGGCACCCCCTTGCCGGAGGGGAGCTCCATGGGGTCCTTTGCTAGTGGCTGAGCCGTCGAACTCAAGTGTCCACAATTCACCAATGTCAGAGGTCAGGGCCGTCTCTTCCCCAGGCAATTGATCTGAGGTCGGTTCATATTGTTGGCGTGGGAAGAAGGCCAAGAGGTCCGCGAGTGCTTGACTCCGTAAAGCTGTAGGATTCTTGATGGACAGGCCGAACTCGGCCAATAACAGCAACCAGCGAGTAAGCCGGCCAGACAGGGCAGGGCGCGTGAGCATGTATCGTAATGGATCGGCCTTGGTGACAAGTGTGATCTGGTGTGACAAGAAGTAGTGTCTGAATTTCTGCGAGGCGTAGACCAAGGCTAAGCAGTGTTTCTCGAGCTCAGAGTAATTGGCTTCGGGGCCCCTGATTGATCGGCTGAGATAATAAACCGGGCGCTCCACCCCATCCACCTCTTGGGCAAGCAATGCCCCTATGGACCTGGGCGTGGAGGTCAAATAAAGCAAGAGTGGTATACCTCGTTGTGGCACGACCATGGTCTGCGGCGACATGAGAACCGCCTTGATCTGTTCGAATGCTTGCTGTTGGGGCGCATGCCAACTCCACGGTGCGCTCTTACGCGTCAAGTGCTGGAAGGGCGTGATGAGTTCGGCCAAGGCAGGGATGAATCGGCGGAGGTAAGAGATCTTGCCAAGGAAGCTCTTCAATTGTTTGGTGCTCTTGGGAGGGGGCATCTCTTGGATAGAGGCGGCCTTAGAAGGGTCAATGTCAATGCCCTGTCGACTGACCAAAAAGCCGAGGAATTTGCCGGAGGAGACTCCAAAGGCACATTTCAACGGATTCATCCGCATGTTGTATTGTCGACAACGATCGAAGACTGCCCGAAGGTCCGTGAGATGTTCACTTTCCTTTTTAGATTTGATGATAAGATCGTCGACGTAGTCTTCCACTGTGCGGTGTATCATGTCATGGAAGATTGCTGTCATTGCTCTTTGATATGTTGCACCCGCGTTCTTAAGGCCGAAGGGCATGACTTTCCAACAGAAGTTACCCATAGGGGTACGGAAGGCTGTCTTGGCACAATCGTCGGGGTTCATCCGGATTTGGTTGTAGCCCGCGAAACCATCCATGAAAGATAAGGTTTCGTGTCCGGCAGCTGCCTCGGTGAGCATGTCGATGTTGGGCAGCGGGAACTCGTCTTTGGGGCATGCCTTGTTCAGATCCCGAAAATCAATACAAATGCGGACTTGGCCGTTCTTCTTTTGCACAGGAACAACATTAGCCAACCAGATAGGATGAGTGATAGGTTCAATGAAACCAGCTTGTAAAAGTCGTTCAATTTCTTGCTTGATCTTCAGTTCGAGCTCGGGGCGGAAGGTTCGCGGATGCTGTCGAACAGGGCTGAACCCGTTAGCAATGTTGAGATGGTGCGTCACCAAGGCAGGATCCAATCCAGGCATTTCGTTGTAACTCCATGCCAATACGTCGCGATATTCGCGGAGGAGAGTAATCAGTCCTTCTCTTCGCCCCGGGGCGAGTTTCGTGCCGATGTAGGTCAGTCGAGGTTCCTCGTCCGGGTCAGCCAGGTTAATTTCTTCAAGATCTTCGGCCTGCGGTCGAGGGCCGTCTTCATAGCAGGGCGGGGCAGCACCTGGTGTGAGCTCAGGGTCCGGCGAGCAATGCTCGGCCGTACAACACCACTCTGTCTCCATCAGTAGGTCGGGGTCGAAGGCGTTAGGCGGCGCACCCCCCGGACACCATCGTCATTGGTAGATCACCCTTCCATCTTTGATGACGCGTTGGAAGGTGGTTTCAACCTTGTGCTTCTTGGACTTGGGGGATGAAGGCGAGGGATTGGTCGTGACAGCAGATGGCGCCGTCGAGGTTGATGCCTTGTTTCCATTGCCTCTTTTGGACTTGGCCTTGGACTTGGCGGGCTTGTCCCCACACAGCTCGTCCCAACCTGGTAGTTTGGTGGAATGAATGTGAGTAGCATTCTCACCATCGGCAGCAATCTCAGTGAAGAAGGAGGCCTCGGCGAAGTAAGACTCGGTACATTCAAAAGGGGCCTTGGTCGCGGGGATGGTTACCGCTACCTCATGTCCCGTAGGACCGGCCACCAGTTTCACACACTGGTGGTACGTCGAGGGAACAGCCTTGTTGGTATGAATCCAGGGTCGCCCAAGCAGGAGGTGGAAGGAAGATTCACTGTCTATCACGTGAAAAGTAGTGTCACGACGGACAGTTCCGACCATGAGGTCGACAGTGATGTGGCCAAGGGTGGACTGGTGGCCTTGCCCGAAGCCAGTAATTTTGACGGGGTCACGGATGATCCTCCTTGGTGGTATACCGGCCTGCTGCAAAGTGGTTAAGGGGATGATGTTGATCGAGGCGCCGCCGTCTACCAAGGCGCGACGAAAGCCGGTGCCGTTAACAGTGCACTCAAGGTACAACGGCCGGTTATGATGCTCAATTGGCGGTGAGTCATCGCCCGAAAAAATGAATGCGGTGGAAGGGATGTGTTTGAGCTCGGCCTGGGCGGCGAAGCATTCGGGCCCGAGGCCGGTAGTGACCTCGATCAAACAGTCCGAGAGATATGTCCGCGCTGCGGGTGAAAACCCCATTTCATCAAAGAAGTCTTTGATCTTCGTCATTCGTCCAGCTGAGGATGCTGGCTGGGGGGTAGAAGGTACACAAGTTGTGACCATAGGGGAGACTTCCGCAGAAGCTTCGGGGACGTGCGGCTCGACGTGGTCGGTAGTAACCATGAGCACCTGATGCTCGCGGTTGTTGTTGCCATGATTTGGGTACGGGTTCTTCCGCACGTCGTGATGCTTCCGCAGCTGTAGGTCGCCCGTCGCGACCTTTCTTGCGAAGATAGCTCGCAATGCATTGCAGTTCTTGAGGGGATGTCCAAGGGCCTGGTGGTAAGGGCAGTAGTTAGGCCTGGTTCTTTCTTCGTCTGTGATGGGGATCCTCACAGGTGGCAACTTGAAGTTGTTATCATTGGCAACCCATTCTGTCAGGAGCCCTTTTACAGTATTCAAATCACACGGAAAGGCAGGCGGAGTCTCCTGCTGTCGCCGCTTGTCGGAGTGTTGGTCCCCATCCGGGAACTGACGCTTAAAACCAGTGTGATTATTGACGTTGTTGTTGCTGGTGCTGTTGCTGTTGCGCTGGTTGTTGAATGTGTCAGCTGAGGCCAGCAGCGCATTCTGCGGGCGAGGCCTCCATGGCTTGACATGACCGACCGTCTCGTAAGTACGACGGGCTGTTTCCTTGAGGTGTCCCCATGACCTCAACTGTAGATTCTCGATATGCACACGGTAGATATCAGTCATGTTTTTTATGCATATGGGAACCAACGTCTCGTCCTTGCTGAAGTCCGTGCACTCAAGGCATTTGAGATGGAAACGGTGCACGTACTCATTCAAGTCTTCCCCTTGGTTCTGGCGGATGCCAGCAATATCAACAACACTCACGCGTTCGGCCTCGTAATGGAACTTGTCTAAGAACAATTGGACCATGTCGTTCCATGCGTGGACAGTCCCCGCAGGGATCTGGTGGTACCAAGTGTAGGCCAAGCCTGTAAGGGACTTGTGGAATTCCCTCAACTTCAAGCTGTCTCCCGGGCCATACTGCTCCAATGAGCCTGCAAATCTTGTCAAATGCTCACGGGCGTTGCCCTCGCGTCCGTTGAAGAGCACAAAGGCTGGTTGTTTGTACTTCGGGGGATAGGGTATGGTGGCAATATCATTGACATATGGGGCATGGCCTGTCAGGTGGGCAGAGGGATGAGGCGTAGAGTTTTGTGACAAGCGATGGATGAGTGTCTCCAAGTCTGAACGAGTGACATAGTTGGGAGACGGGTCGTCATGGACGGTTAAAGGGTGGTGACTGGCTGGGATGCCGCGAGCTCCCGAGCCCCCAGAAGGAGCAACTTGGTGGACAGGTGCAACGGAGGGTTGATATATGACAGGGGCTTGTGGTGGTAATTGTATATGGGCATGGGTGGTTGGGCGAGACATGTCCACTGCTTGGGCATTGGTTTGATGTTGTTCGGTTGAGTAAGGGTTAGGTTCCATCTCAATGGAGTCATGGGTCTCAGACGAGCTTCGCGCCGGCATGCGCCGAGGTGCGAGGACAGGGTGGATCTGTTGCAGCACGGGTCCAAGGTCTGCCTGAGGTCGGCGTGATGGCATCACGGGATGTAGTGCAGCAGCTGCATGAGGCGAAGATGTCGCAAGTCCTACCGCCAATGGTCTGGTTGATTGAGGCGGCGGTGGTCGCGACACTGGGGCCTGAGCGACGTCAAGAGCCAACTCAGGTCCATGGGGTTGGACTGGTGCAATGGTTTGTTGGGAGGCCATCGCCTGTATGGACTTTTGCATTTCCATCACGGCTGTCATAAGAGTGGTTATAGCGGGCGAAAACTGTTGGATGGCCGCGTTGACTGCGACTTGTATGTCAGGTGCGGTAGTTTGCGGCTGGTCTTGGGGACGCACAGCACTGGTCCCCTCCTGTTCACCTGTGTGGTCCTCTTCTTGAACGGCATGGATAAGGCCCCGGCTGGCAGCCCTCGTAACTCTTCGTTGTCTAGCCATGGAGATTAAGTGTGGAAGATAGAAAGACTGCAGTACGATGCTCACCTCCCCAGCAGAGTCGCCAAAATGATGCCAAGGAAAATGGGTTCGTACTTACGTGGAGGTGCCACAAAGGCTGCAGTCCGTGTCAGCTTCCAAGTATGCAAAGTGAGAGACAGCAAGGACGGAGTAAGGGCTGAGGGCAAGGCTTCCCAGACAGGCCGTGAGGAATGGCAGTGCTGCGAAGGCAAAGCTAAGACGAACAGGGCCGGCAGTCGATAGTCCAAGTCAGGGTCCGATGTTACGATCTTAAGTTATGTCCAATTTTGTGTTTCTCTCTCTAGAATCCAAGAGCTCTCCAATTCTAGAGTGAGAAAGTGATTTTTGTGAGAATGAAGAAGAAGTCCTTTTTTGAGTTGTAAAGTTCACTATTTATAGAAAACAATGTGCTTATGTCATAAAGTGCCACATGTCGTCCCCTGGGAGTGACACGTCACCAGGGAGTCCCAAAATACCAGTTCTCCGTTGGACTACCGGTTCCCAAATTCGCGTTGCCTGCCTCTCACAGCGTCACTCTACCTGTCTGAGAAGACTGACCACACCGTGGTATGATCAGAGTAAACTCGTTGCCCCAGCCACCAATCCAAGCCCTTACTGAATCCCACGAGGTGCGTCAAGAGACGCGCAGAGAACCTGACAGTGGTGAGGGTTACCCCTGTAGCCAACTGCCAGGCGGACTAGGCGCGATGCCCTCCAAGGACCTGCTCCCGTCCCGGAGTGACCCGGGGGTCATTGCCCTGGTGGTGTCGACGATCAATGGTAACATGAGCGGACATGGTCGCAGCTCAGTGCTCCGAGTCCGTGGCGAGGGGTCCTCGTACCGGAGCCCCCTGTGACTGTGACGGCGATGGCTATGAGGTTGTGAGCCCATCCCGGTATGGGGCCGAAGCCCCCCCTGTGATTGAGACGGCGATGGCTATAAGGTTGTGAGCCCATCCCGGTACAAGGCCGAAGCCCCCTTGTGATTGAGACGGCGATGGCTATAAGAGGCCGAAGCCCATTGAGACGGCAAGGCTATAAGGTTGTGAGCCCATGGTACGAGGCCGAAGTTGTGACGAGAGGTGATGGCTATAAGGTTGTGAGCTCATCCCGATAGTATGCAACATGATTATGGCGCATGAGCGCAGTGCTTATAGCACGAGACAATACCTGGTGCCTGGGGCACATGTTGTGAAAGTGGTGCGGCGACGATCGTCGTGAAGCAATACTTGGTGCTGGGGCACATATCATGAGAATGGCGCAAGGGCGCGGCGACGAACGTCGCGGAGCAATATTTGGTGCCGGGGCACGTATCATGGGAATGGCGCAAGGGCGCGGCGACGAACGTTGCGGAGCAATATTTGGTGCCGGGGCACGTATCATGAGAATGGCGCACGGGCGCGCGTCGGGTGTTCCGAAGACAGGATGTGAGCTAAGTGTACCTGTCATAACAAGATAATGAATGCAAGATGCAGCAGTGACAAGGTTGGGGAGTGATGGTATGCGGTTGTTAACGACGGGTTTTTCGGTGGTAGCGTGCGACATTGGGTGACGGGCGTGGGTGACGGGCATCGCGGGAGCGGTGCGTGATCATGGGCGTTGGACGAGAGGCGTCACGGAGTTGATGCATAAACGTCCGTAAACATCGCGGAGGTGCAAAGACTCGAGAAGGTAAGTATGTGGAAAAAGGGGTGAACCATCGGGGGAAAGTGGCCAAGGCCAAGCCCCCCAGGAGGCCGAGGCCGACCCCTATGGCCTGGGGAAGGCCGAGGCCAACCCCCTGGGGTTGGCCAAGGCCAAATGGCCAACTCTCCTGAAGGAGCCCAGGGCCACTCCCCCCTCTTGGTGAACTTCAGGCACGCCGACGGTAGGTGTTTTGATGGGCAAATACAAATCCGAAAGTTGCATCACGATGAGTGTGTCGACGCGAATCATACCTACATGACGAACGAGTTATCAAAGTCACGCACAAAGCGTACGAAGCGAAAAAGGTGCGAAAAAGGGGTTGCGCGGAGGGGTGAACCACCGGGGGAAAGTGGCCAAGGCCAAGCCCCCCAGGAGGCCGAGGCCGACCCCTATGGCCTGGGGAAGGCCGAGGCCGACCCCCTGGGGTTGGCCAAGGCCATTTGCCCATCTTCCATTTTCGGAGCCCAATGTCACTTCTCCTTTTGCGAACTTCGTGCGCACCGTCGGTAGGTGTTTTGATGGGCAAATACAAATCCGAAAGTTGCGTTATGACGAGCGCGTTGCCAAGAATCGTACCCACATAGCGATTAAGGTGCCAAGGTTACGTACGGAGCATGTAAGGGGAAAGAAGTGCGAAAAGGGGTATGCGGGGAAGGGGTGAACCACCGGGGGAAAGTGGCCAAGGCCAAGCCCCCCAGGAGGCCGAGGCCGACCCCTATGGCCTGGGGAAGGCCGAGGCCGACCCCCTGGGGTTGGCCAAGGCCATTTGCCCCTTGACCCCGTTTCTCCAAATGTGTCGTCGGCCAATGTTTTTGATGAAAGGGTCTTCGGATGGTCTTGGCGTTACGAACGTACTAGCGTTTCAGTGACGTCGATGCGAAAGTAAGATGTCTAAGTTGCGCACGAAGCGCGCGGAACGAGAAAAATACGTGTCTCGGGCGCACGGGCGCTGACCGGTTTGATGCGTTGAAAAATTAACCGTTGACAATGTTGACGTGTTCGCGTGAAATGGGACCCCTATTGGGCCCTTGGGTACGACCAGAATAGGTTGGGAACAGTGTGTATGTGTTATATATATATATATATATATATATATATATATATATATATATATATATATATAAGGAGCTTGGGAGCTGATCCGTTGATAGCACTAGCAAAATAGGATAAGTTGTCAACGCGATCTGACCGTCCATCCTTTTTAAAAAACTGTCAGCCGTCCGCGACACAGTGTCACAGATGGGATTTTTGACCACATTGCCCCTCCCAACACGTCCGCTACACAGTGTAGCGGACGACTTTTTGACCCTGACAAACGTCAGTCAAAAAGTAGTCCGCTACACTGTGTAGCGGACGACTTTTTCCCTGACGGTGGTCAAGTCATCCACATCCCCCCGACAGTTGTCACATCAGTCCTATCCCCCCACGACTGTTATGACTGTTCATTTGTCCTTATCCCCACCGTCCGAGGCACAGTGTAGCGGACAAGATTTAAATAAATACTAAATAAATATTGTCTGCTACATTGTGTAGCGGACGGACTTTACTGTCCGCTATACTATGTAGCGAACGGTCCATATATATACATAAAAACCTAACTTCGAAACTCTTATTCATTCTTTCTTCTCACAAATTTTTCTAGCAGCGTTGGCAAGTAGATCTGCGCAATTTCATCCCAAGAAATCCTTTAATCGTCTCATCAATCACGTAAGTTCACAAACCAATCCTTTATTTGTTCATAATCTAGAGTTGTTATGAATATTGCGTCTTATGCATGATTTTGATTATGTATTGAGCATGTGCTAGCGTTGGCAATATATATATATATATATATATATATATATATATATATATATATATTGCGTATTATGCATGTGCTAGCGTTGATAATTTGCGAGCGATTGATAAAAGCTTCCAAACTTGACGTTTTTCATAATTTTAGTTACAAAAAAATAGACTTTAACCCTAGACCAGAAGATCCCTCCATATTATACGACTAAGCAAACCATATCAGTACGCTCATATGGGATGGTGGAGAAAGATAGTTATTTTATCAACTTCCTTATTCTCACGAACATTGTACACCATTTTTCTTTGCTTAAATTGTATTTATTAATTCATAGGAAAGAGCACTGCTCAACACAATAGAAGTATCTGATAATTTCGCAGCCTGGAAATTGAACGAACGACAGAAAAAAATTACTGCGTGGAATTGGGTTTGGGGTTTTCACGCATGGGCAGATATTTCAATAACTTGACCGGGCCTTGATAGGTGCCCTTGTTCAGAGGTGGATAAGTGAAACGAATACGTTTCACTTCCCTTTTGGAGAGATGGCTATTACCCTAGAAGATGTAGGGTTCATCTTAGAGTTACCGGTGACGGGGCGGCCGATAATTGCTCCTCCGTTGGAAGCAACGAATAAGAGAGCCGCTAGGGACTTCTTTACCTCCGTACCTAAAGATCAATTTAGTAGTGGTGGGATAAAGTTGAAGTGGTTGGTAGATACCTATAGCGTTCTGCCAGAAAACTACATGGATGGGATGCTTGTGCTGTACACAAAGGCTTTCCTGCTGTGGGTGATATGGGCAATTATATTCCCAACGACGTCGAAAAATACGGTCAGCAGCAAATATTTACCGTGGTTGGGTAACCTGCAAGAGGTTGGGGAGTATGCCTGGGGTGCAGTAACTCTTGCGTATTTGTATTGAGCATTGCATAAGGCAACGAGGCCCAACTCCAAAGCTATATGTGCATGTCTCTCACTATTGCAGGTATATCATATAACTCTTTGTGATTACGTTATCGATATATGTTTATTAGTCGGTGGACAATAAATTTTGACGATACTATATATAATTTGTCTTTGTTCTCAGGTGTGGTCTTATGAACACATTGCTACCGGTGCACCCAAGCGTAGGGATAGAACTAATAATGTTTGGCCTCGGTTGTGCACTTGGCAGTACAGCCAGAGGCTGAGCCACTACGCGCGGAGAGATGATCCTCATCACAACATTACGCTCTATCGGGGGGAGCTTGACTCACTATCTCCAGGCCAAATGCGTTGGGCACCGTACAAGCGTCTCAAGCGAGGGGGTGACAGAGTCATTTGTCTTCATGCTATCTGGGTTGCAGTGCACACCCCTGATCCACTTTGAGGTTGCGGAATGACAGTTGCCAGATCGTATAATGCGCCATTTTGACTGCCTGCAGGGCTTGCCAGTAGATGCCCCAGATATGAGGGTTAACAGGAACCCACTGGGTGTCGGACGGTTTGGCAAGGTGAATGCGCATGACTTGTGCGCACGAGAAATTGAGGTCTGGAATTCTTGGCAGGACACGCTAGCGGCCATTGTGAGCAGTATAACAAGTGGTACTATCGCATCATGCGGAAGAGAGTAGATCCGATAAGGTTTGAACGATGGCAGAGGTACCACCCTAGGGGTCAGATCGATGAGAAGTGGGCATTTAGTCTCGTAAGTTGCCCAACTAATGCTTTTAATTGGATTTAATGATTCTTGTTTTACATTCAATCTCGTCTGTTTTGTGGTTATGCTTATTATCTCTTTGGATGTAGGTTAATGCCTCGCTCGCATTCTTACAGAAGCTGAGTGAGCGGCAAGATTTGGTGAATGCCATGGGCATGGAACTTCGCCAACGGACTGATGCATTGGCCCAAGGCTGCGGGGATTTTATGTTCCATTATACAGGACCCGCTCCGGGCGTATCCCCGGGAATGGATTACCTGGGGTGGCAGCCTCCCTATGTGAGCGAGGGATACGGTGATCCCCCGGGGCAGACATCGAGGTTGAGCCAAGGGGTTGGTAGTCCCTCTGTAGTGGGACAGGCTCAAGCGCCATGGGACGAGTACAGTGTCCCCTCGTTTGCTTTGCTTCCGGAGTCGGAACCAGTACCCCTCTCTCAGAGTCAAGTCACACACGACTGGCAATACGCTGACATCAATCTCTCCGAGTCAATGCCCATTGTCCCGTGGAAGGACCTTTCGGCCCCCCGGAAGGGCAATATCAGCCGGCCGAAGCCTCGGAAGGGCAATATCCCCCATTCGCCCTCCCCCCCCCGAAAAGGGATATCCTCTGATGAAAGCCCCCGGCGGGCAATATCCTCTAGTCAAGTCCCCCGGAGGACAAAATCCCCCAGTCGACCCCCCCCCCCCCCCCCGCTTATCCCATGGGGCATTTGATGAAGCCTCTAGGGCCGGCAAAAGCATGGGTAATCCACGAGCGTTACTTTAGCGCGGCCCCTCGGAACAAAGCGTCATATACTGTCGTTTGCCCGAATGGCTTGGATTACACTTACGAGTGGGGTGAAATGTCCACCCTAGCTCCGGGGGCTTGGTTAAGCGACACTGTGATCACTGCCTACGTGGAGATTCTGAGGGAGAGGAGTCCAGACACCCGGAATGATTGTCCGCGCATTTTTTTGTTCGATACGTATTTTTATGGCATTCTCGTATTAGTATGGAGACCGTGGTTCGAAGGGAGGGGGAAGTGAACCTTGAAACATTGGCAACAGTCCGATGCGCTCCTTGCATTTCTTAATAGGGATAGTCCGGTGAGCGCCCGTGATGCGGACGTGTTCCTAATATCATTTCTAGGTAATAGCCACTAGTACTTGGTTTGCTATGAACCAACTCAAAAGGTCATATCAGTCCTCGACAGTCTCCACGATGATACCAGAGATATGCCCGTGAAGCAGCTTTGGAAAGCCCAGTTGGATGTTGTGGTAATGTTTCGATTGTTGTTTAATACTTATTGTAATTTGCGTACTGTAAATGTTAATTCGTAGCTTATGCCATTTTTTATTTCTCCGCATAATTTGGTATGTGCCATGGTCTACTCTCTCTGTGAACTAGAAGTACCAGCTAGGCCGCGGCTCCAAGTTCGAGTGAAGAGGAGCAGGCCCAAGCAAGCTAATACCTCAGACTGCGGCATCTTTGTCTGCATGTACATGTATTATATTTGTCGGGGTGAGAGCCTAAAGGCGGCCGTCTGGAGCGCAGCAGAAGTAGAGGCCTTTAGATATAGAATAGCTTGGCAAATTTATAGAGGCCGGCCTAGACCAGTTACGTTTACTCTACATCCGTCTAAGGACGAGAATCCGGCTCAAGATTAGGCCTTCTTGTAAACGATTATTTTTAAAACAGCAATTTTATTTTAAAATACCAATTTATTCGAAGGTCGATTGAGACATGTATTTTTTTGTGTTGTGGTGGTTTATTCGTGTGTTGTGGATTTTTGGCCCTTATTGAGATAGGTTTAATGGTGGTAAGAAAATATTATGGTGTGGTTTTTTTTGCCCTCATTGAGACAGCATGATGGTGCGAAAGAAAATGAATAAATGTCTTCAGTTACACTGATACACCGTCCGCTACATAGTGTAGCGGACAGTCAAAACAACCAAATTCCAAGTGTTGAAGTCTAATCTTTCGGCTGCGCCATCCGCTCTATAGTGTAGCGGACATTCTAAACAACCAAAAAAATTCTGAGTATTGAAGACTGATGTTAGGCGCCCTAAAACACCAAAAAATCTTCTAAGTGTTAAAGTCTAATGTTTCTGCTGCGCCGTCCGCTATATAGTGTAGCGGACAGTCTAAACAACCAAAAAAATTCTAAGTGTTGAAGTTTAATGTTTCTGCTTCTCCGTCCTCTATATAGTGTAGCGGATGTTCTAAACATCCCAAAAAATTCTAAGTGTTGAAGACTGATGTTAGGTGCCCTAAAACACAAAAAAATTTATAAGTGTTGAAGTCTAATGTTTCTGCTGCGCCATCCGCTATATAGTGTAGCGGACTAAACAACCAAAAAAATTCTAAGTACCAATGTTTTTACTGCGCCGTCCGCTATATAGTGTAGCGGACATTCTAAACAACCAAAAAAAATTCTAAGTGTTGTAGTCCAATGTTTCTGCTGCGTCGTCCGCTATATAGTGTAGCGGACTAAACAACTAAAAAAATTCTAAGTGTTGAAGACCAATGTTTCTGCTGTGTCGTTCGCTATATAGTGTAGCAGACTAAACAACCAAAAAATCGAAGTGTTGAAGTCCAAAGTTCTGCTGCGTCGTCTGCTCTATAGTGTAGCGGACAGCCTAAACAACCTAAACCCTAAAAAATTCCAAGTGTTGAAGGGCAATGTTCTGCTGCATCGTTCGCTAGACTATGTGGCGGACGGTGAGAACATCACAAAAAAAGGATTATTACAACAAAATTATTAGAAAAAGTCCAACTAAAGGTCCACTGCATCTTCTTCTTCCTCATCTTCGGCATCATCTTCTTCCTTGTCTTGTAAACCCCCTGAACTTATCCCCAGTGCCTTGTAATGGTTCCGTTTGTCATGGTTGGTCATTTTGTTGCACAGTGCACACCTTCTTTTGTGATATAATTGGATCCAAACGCCGGATATCATTGTCGTCTTCCTCAACCGGCTCATCATCTTCTGATCCCGTTGTAGGCTCAGTGTCATCCGCATTGCTGACTGAAACTAATTCGAACTGGTCGATGATGGAGTCTTGCTGCTGAGCTACCTCGAGGAGATGTTTATATCCGGCCATTGTAGCAGCACCCTTTACGGACAAACAGGTAAATGTTGTCACCAAATGATTATACCGCAATGTCTCTGATTCTTCAAAGTCAGTATACGGATGCTCCGGAAAGGCATTGGTACCGTGCAACCTGTTTGCACCTTTCGTCAACCATGGCAGGACGTATTTATCGGGGATTGTCCTGATATTCTTCTGGGTGAAAAAGCGCAGAATGTGTCTACACAGGATGCCATGGAACTCAAACTTCTTGCAAACACATGTCACTGAATCCGTCAATGTTTCATGGCGCACCGTATACATTCTGCGCAGCTTCTCAGGGACGAGGTCATTCATGAACGAATAAACCTTGTACTCACGCGTAGACTTTTCTACTACCTTGTTTATACTGTATCGTCCCGATTTTCGCAGCTCTATTTGGTATAGCATGAAGATCTCCTTTGAATAGACTTTTGCACCGTTCAGCTCCAGGTGGGGTCTCAAGCAACCTTCTTCTTTGTTTGTACATGCTTGCAAAGTCTGCAGTCCTTTCTTTCATGAATAACGAGGCAACCGCTTTTTGGGCGGATGTGACGAAACTTTTCAAATTGGTAGATGTACCCACGTAACTATCGAACGTGGCATTCATAGATTCACTCCTGCCCGTCATTTTCATGCCCGCAGAAAAATACCTCCTCGTGTAAACGTCAATCCATTGCTCTTTGAGCTCGTACAAGTGCTGGAACCACTCGTTGTCTTGCAATGAGTAATCCTCAACAAGCTTTTCTCACCTCTCCTCAAATTCCTCAATCGTTAACAACTTGTTAACGCACTTGTCAAAATCATGTTTAAAGTCTGGATACTTTGCATATACGTGATGTAGACGTTCAGGGTATTTGTTTCTTATGTGCCAAGTGCACAAGTTGTGTCGAGTATCTGGAAAGACGGTAGCAATAGCCTTCTTCATTGCCAAATCTTGATCGGTGATGATAACTTTGGGTGCTTTGTTGTTCATGGCTTCCAACCATGCCCTAAACAACCATACAAAAGAACTCTCACTCTTGTCCATTAACAAGGCGAACCCAAACAGGACGGAGTGATAATGATGATTGACGCCCGTGAAAGGAGCGAAAGGCATCGAGTACTTGTTGGTATGGTATGTGGTGTCGAAAGTCACGACATTCCCAAAATGCTTATAAGCAAGCCTCGAACGACCGTCGACCCAAACTGCGGGTCCTTCATCTGTATCTGCTTCAATAGGCTCATTGTGGATTGAGCATCATTGAGGTCATACACAGCTCGTCGAAGTGGTAGGCAAGGGCGTTAGAGAGGAAAACTTTGAGTACCCTTTTTGTGCCCGATAATCAGGAATAGTAAGTCCTTGTTCACTTGTAAATAGGGAGTGAGGTGTGCTATGTAGTTATGTATCATCTATTCATGCGTAGTGAGAAAGTGTGGTGTGTTTATGTGTCTATAAGTTTGGATTGTAAGGATGGATGAATGTAATAAATGTCTTAAGGACTTTATGAGTGTCTTTTTTTTTCATTTCAAATGCAAACTAGCGTGCTCTGACCACCTTCAGAAGAAGGTTAGCATGTTAGCATATGTGTTGTCGCTTATTGGGGCGTGACACTTGTACTGTCGATAACCTCAAATTTTTCACTATCGATAAGCCATCTATTGGCTTAAACTGCACAATCTTAATTTTGCATACACGAGTATCAAGATAGCATTCACTATGGATACATCAATCACTATCGATAGGCTTACTCTCTTTAAAGTGAAAGCATTTTCGCTATCGACTAGCCATCAATTGGCTTTGGCTCTCCTATACCAATGTCAAGACAACATTGAAGTGTCTTAACACTTCTTAGTCACTTCTTTTTGCTTGGTAAGATATATAACACAATAAAATAAATCAAACAATGACCACAGTTAGCCAAGCTACTAAACAAACCATGACCATTTTTGGCCAAGCCACTAACCAAATCAACATATAAAATGGCTACTGATAAGCCAATCGATTAAGCATTTCTTAATTCAACATGGACGGAGAAAAATAAAACAAATATTATTCGACTATATTTGCAGTTCTGGATAACCATTGAATTAATACTCTACCTTGGTGTGCGCCACAAACCCGAATAGGATATCCTTCTCCAAAAAAATGTAACACCAATTGGCTCCCAAAATATATGTTTTTCATTGATAGCCACAGTTGCCTCGCTATACACGCTGCATGAAAAGCACTCTTTTTTGCTTTCAGCCATAATAGGCTTGCTACCTTGCCCCTCAGCCATATCGATTATATCTTCTTTTGACGTATCAATCCCAGATGAGAATGGACATGGTTGTGCAACTTTTTTAGCCAATTTTGGCACGATATCGATTTTACAAAAATTACTTATGCCATTTTTGGTGTAAGTTTCAGCCAATTGTATTAATGAGTTCAAATGATTTCCCCACAACAGACTTTTTTCATGCAATTCATCACATAACTCACTTGAATTGCCAGGAGATAACATTTGAAGTTGGCTATTGTGAAACGACTCCTCTTGATAGGTACTCTTGTTATTTTTATTGACCATTAATTGGTTGCTCCCATCTTCAAAATACTGCCTTGTCTCAGCCATGTTTGGCATTATCTTGTTTTCAATATCCAAAGAATAACTATTGGCTTGTAACTTTTCAATCCCAACAAATGTGGAAAGGAACAATTCAACTTCTTTCCTCATCCACCCAACTCTGCGAATCAAAGCCCCGCATTTTTTCAATTCATCTTCTACATCCTCTAAAAAAAAGGGTGATCTACTCCCATCCAGGTTTTAATATAGTTTTCAAACCTATTTAATTCATGAGAGGTTTCTACCAAAAGTGTTGATAGAATAGGCTGGATATGGTTTGCATCAATGCAATTCATTAGATCATCCCAAAATTCTATTCAATTAGCCACTTTTGACTTCATATAAAATGAAAGAGAAAATGGTTCAACATTTCTAGGCGATAATGACACCGAAGTACGACATTTCATCAAATTTACTAAAAAATTGGCTCTATATTCATCACATTGGGCCTGAATTCGGAGGAATTACTTGGAAACATATTGTTAAACATGCTAAATTCTAGTAGTCGGTGTTTCCCACTTTCAGATTAAAAGTGTCCCGGCCCACTGGGCGTGCCAATGTTTGTACTGTGGGCAAACTTAGAACCGATTTGTGCATCCGCGACACAATCAATTAAAAGTGTAGGATCTTTTTTGCCCCTTGGGCTTGGGATTTTCCTGAAAATAGGAAACTTGGACAAACAAATGGAAATTAAAAGTAAAAGACTGCATGCCCATAAAAAGACAGAGAGCTTTTGATTGATTGTGAATGTTTATAAAGCTAGAAACTGAAATCTCTATCGATAGGTAGCAGCCTCTAAACATGAAAAAAGAAGGAACAAAGACTTGATGTCAAGTCTGATTTGATGATGATATCCTTTGACTCGTCATTTATAAGACAAACTACCCACTTACAAACTAATTACCCACTAATAAGTAACCAACCACACTTATCCATTACCAATAGGGACACATTTTCAGAAGCTGGTTTCATCTACTTCCTGATTTGAATCCTCCATTATCTTTTCCTAACAAATATTAATAGAAGTTAGTGGCATTTAATTAAAGTCACGTCACTAGTGAAAAAAATATATATTTGTTGGTGCAAACAACTATAAAGCACCGAAACAAAAGTTACAAATTTATTAGGGTATTATCTCAAACTCTGAAAAATCATAAACTCCCATAAGTGAAAAGAAGAAAAAGAACATTCACGAAAACTATAGGATCGACCAAAAATTGTAACATACTTTTATCACTTAATTCATTAATAAATTAACTTGTTAGGAGCAATGTATTTACGCACCTTAAGAAAAGGACAGGTGACTTTATCCAAATTATGATCCTTTATAAGTATTCAAATACTGTTGATAATGATCATTTATCTTCACGAGCAAAATACTGGTACCTTTGCAAATTTTTGATACTTCAGCTTATCTAAATTGTCATTAAATTTTAACACATGAAATGGTAGTTTATAATTTCTTTTAAAAAACTCGTAGAGGAGAATATGATTACTGGAAAACAAAGAAGGAAGAAAAGGGAAAATTAAAATTTGGTCCAAATTTTAAAAGATTGAGAAATGAAAATTTATTGGAGCTAACAATAAATGAAAAGATTGAGAAATGAAAAATTATTTTTGAGCTCTACATAGACTTTTCCTTATTATAATTATAATTTCTTTGGTTCATTAGATCAATTTGATTGGATTTTTTTCATATTCGAAAGTTAACATTTATAAGAAAAAACTTTGGATTTCATATATACCTTGGTCATTTTGTAAAAGGACAAAATAACACATTTTCGTTAGGGTAAAGGAAGAAGAAAATGACATTTTCTAGTGACAGTAATATAAAGAATAGAAAACATGACATATAAAAGTATTTTTTCGGAAAGGAGAAAATATTTGGAACAATGGAAAAATCCAATGGGACCGAATGGGTATAAAATTTAATCTGACAAACGGGGTCGATCCACCAGGTACGGGTAAAACGGGTCTGGTTAATAATTATTCAATTCTCTTATAGGTAGTCCTTTCTTGTATCTGTACCCTACCCGGGGTATCGGGATAGACTTGTGAGTAAACGGATGGCTCACCTCCCTCAAAATCCATAATAGACGATGGTGAACTATGGGGAGTGCGACAGGTCACGAGACAGTGTTTGGTGATGGAAATGGCAACCAGTGATGACGGTAGAAGTAGACGGTGGTTTAGACTGAAGGTGGGGAAGTGACAAATCATGGTAAGTGCGGCCGACGGTGATGATGAAAGTGGATGGCGGTATTCTGGTGACAGATCTACGATGGGAAGTGGATGAGGAGTTCCCGTGGACGGCGGCTTCTTGAGGTGTGGACTGTGTGAATACTCAATTGTGTAGAGCAAGAGATAGAGAGAAGTGGGGCAAACGGCGGCTGAGAGGAAAGTGACGAGGAAAAAGTCAGACAAAGTCTCAAACCCAAAATGGCTAACCCTAAAGTAAGAAAAAGTCAAATTATATATGTCCGAGTGCACTTGGGTAAACTGTACCGACCATAACTGAACAGGCAACGAGTAGACCTGGCAATTTTTTGCCCGTACCCCCAGGGTCGACACGTACCCAGTCAAAAACCTCGAGTACGGGTACATATATGTGCTACCCATGAAAATGGACCTGTACCCGAATCGAACCGAACCGTAATTTTCAAGTCGGTCCGGGTCGGATGATGGGTTACCTGGGCATACTCGTAAATCTTACCTATATAAACATGCATCTTCACATTTTCCTCATTTAGGCATTTAGGCAACCCAGTTGGGCACTCTGTCGTCTCTCCCTCTCTCTTCCTCTTCCTCTCTCACTCTTTCTCACTCTATATTTGATAGTTTTACTCACCACAGGCCTCTCTCTCTCTCTCTCTCTCTCTCTCTCTCTCTCATAGATCTACACCACCACAGATGATCCACTCCACTCATAGCCACAGATTTAGAACAACTTAAAAGTTGAGGAAAGGAACATTCTTTCCATCCCTATTTACTCACTGTCAGCTTATAAAATACCTGACACGTGTCGATGTAGATTTCCAGTGGCCGAGAGAAAGATGCATTCGTTTATATGAAAGGAACTTGATGCTTAAACCTATAGAAAGAAGTGGAGGGGATCGTAAAACTGTCTTGTTGCAGCTCAGGATAACTCTCGAATGGATAGTAGAAGTATTTGCGCTGCTGGGCAAACTCACTATCGATTTGTACACCCACGATACAATCAATAAACAATATGTGATTTTTTTTGCCTTTAGGGTCTGAGGACTTTACAAAAAACGGAAACGAAAACTTATTAAAGACAAGATGCTAAACTGAACTATAAACGATGCACCCACTAAAACGAAGGTTATTCTTAGAATACAACGAATGCAAGTACGACAGCGTATGGGATTCTCTATCGATACAAGGCAAATCGTGTAAAGACTTGACAAAGATAAAAGAACAAGATAAGTGCATTACAAACTTGACTTTTCTAAGTCAGGTTTGGTTTGTGAATTTGACGACCCTTGTCGTGTTGCCCCTCTCTTCCTTTTATACTTGCTTGCCATTTGGTTGAATTGTATCTTCATGATGCTTCTGTCCTTCTACAGATAGATTGTAGAAAATAACTATTACTAAAAGACAAACTACCCACTTAAAGACAAATTACCCACTTAAAATATATCTCCTACCACTTAGAAAATAATTACCCACTAATAAGTAACTAACAACACTTATCGCTTATCAATAGGGATACACTTTCAGAAGTTGGTTTCTTCCACTTCCTAGTTTGAATTTCATTATCTCCTTTTCACAAATATTAATTAAAATTAATTGCATTTAATTAAAAACATGCCATTAGTAACTAAATTATTTGATGGTGCAAACAGGATGACTGAGCTCAGAAAGCCTTTACAGGATAAGAAGAATGCAGCAAGTTCAAATAAACATGAAGGTGGGGAGAAGTCTCGAACAATACAACTCCTCTTTAGACAAAATTACCTCTTTTTCACATTTTAATATGCAGGTTTCGTAAAGAGGGTGTTTCAAAACTGATAAAAGTCGAAGGTCAAGAGTTAGAACAAGGGCAATGAGCCGGAGGAGGGGCTGCAGCCACATGTTGAGATCATCAACATGGGATGAATCACAACCTGAATCTAGAGTGATCACCCACGCTTCTGTGGCAGAAGCAAGCCACAAGGTACAATTGATTCCAGCTCCAGAAAATAAACCTGTTTTTATGGAGATAAACAAATTGTGAGATTAGATACTCTTGATTTCTCTTGCCCATTGTGAGATTAGATATGGAGATAAACAAACTGGCTAAACCCCCATTCACTCCAGAAGATAAAGAATGGCTTTTGGTTTTGATTTTGGTCTTGGAATCAAGGCATAAGGGAGGAAATACTGGTGACTTGTACGGCCATATGTATGTTGGTCTTTATGGCAAGAGAGAAATGTCATGGCCTTGCATCCATATAGTGTGTAGGAGGACAGACTGGCGCATGAGAGTGGCCCCCAAGGCTGACATAATGTGCAAAGAACATAATTTAAGCAAATCGGTGAGTGGTACTGGCATTGGAATCTCAGTTTTAACCCTGGTGAATATCAAGCTTGACCATCTATCTCATGCAGTTTGCTTAGTTAAGCAGTCGGGAAGCGCAGTTTCGCCTGGGTGCCTATTGCATGTAGAGACTGATGCAGCCAAAAAGAAAGATGAACAGTCACCAGCAACATGCAGCTGTATTGGAAGCCATATTTTGGTCTCAAAACTGTGACTTATTCTCTGTACCTCTTCATTTGGGAGGGCAAGCACAAAAACTGAAAAGTTTGTACTTCTTTGGTTGATTAATAATACAAACTAATTCCCAGACCCAAACTTTTTAACTATTCCTACAAGGTCTATGGCAGGTTCCGAGCGAACCAACCAGCCGATCCCCACTGCAAATGAGTTCACAGTTCAAGACTACATTTTTAAAACCATCCACCGAAGAACCAGCCCTTAACTAGTTCGATGGTTCAAATGGCTGTTAAATCCTTTTCTTTGTTTCGAGCTGTGTGGTAGGTTCGTATTTTCCTGACAAGGGTGGGTCGAGGACAACAATCGTGAACAAGGATACTTGACATTAAAAATTGTAGGCTCAGTAATACATGCTAAATTGGGCCAAGAAAAACACAGGCTTGACAGCATTGTAACATCTCGATTACACATGCTGTGAGCAAAACAAGCACACAAAAAGATTTCAAACCAGAAAACAGAGAGAACGGTCAGCAGAAAACAAATTCATAGGCGCGCAAAAGTTAGAATGCATGCTAGATGGAGTTCAATAAAGTCAGGTATTCATCCTAGTTCTGCTGCAATCCTAGCAGTAGAACATAACTTTCTTCACATTTTCCTTGAGCTCAGGGAGGGGCCTTACAGCAGCATCAACTCCTGGTGCCCGAGTGCTTCGTCCACCAAGACCCATGCCTTCGCGGCCACCAGCAGCACCACTGGTAATCGACCCACTATCAGATGTCTCTGGCTCCATATAAAAGCGTGCACGGAAAGCAGCCAAGTGAGCGTAGTATGCAGGAGGCACTGCCAGGAAGGCAAACCACAGTTAACACAAATTACTGCCAAAAATAAACAGGCTGGAGGTCTTTTGACGAAAATGTTGTAAGATGTAACCTAATGTGGCATCCTGCCACAGGTTACTAAATCAAAGTACACTCAGTTAAATAAATCGATTTTATTGCACTACTCTAGAAGTGATGGAAAAGAAGCTCACCAATAGAAACGGATCGAGTACACCTTGCATATCTGCAGAAAACCAAAAATAAGACAAAAGAATAGGTGGATTACAAAACACTAAACATATTTCAGAGCCAACAAAGCTTTACAAGATGAATTGCCAAAAGGTATCCCATCTCGGCAGCGACAGACACTAGCATTAATAAACTCGATCAGGAAAAGGACTTACGAGTAGCAAAGGTTATTTGTCACCGATTGCAGGGCATCAGCTGTAAACTGGTTTTCATCCCACAATACATGGTAATGTGCAGGTCGGCTGGTACCCTGTTTAAATAGCACAAGTCAAAACCTCCTACAATTTTCACCAAGTGCTAACCGAGTAAGCGAGACATCAAAAGAAATTGCATGATGTACTTGAATTCCGGCATGGCTGCACAGGTAGAAATCAAATTCTGTGGGATGACAAATCTTGGAATCTACAACCGTACCTGAAAATCAGTTCAAAATGGAAGTTATACAACAGGAAACATTGGCCATAATAAATAATTGACTGAAGCAGAGGGGTGGCATCAAACATATTACCAGGCAATATATTTCCACTCCTGTCAACTGAATTACGATCAGAATGGTTGTTGGCAAACAACCTCGTATGATGACGTTTCTGAACCACAACAAATGTAACTGGGGGCTGATAGTTTGGCTCCAAGGAAGCACATGCCTGATCATAAGTTTAATTAGTTCAATTAACTCTAGAATCTACAAAGCATCCCTGGTTCCAAAAGGGAGTAATCTGAGCTTACCTTACGAATAGCATCAAGTTCATAAAGCAAAACTTGGTAGAACTGTCCTTCACTAACACCATCCCTACATAATGAGTTCATTGTCAGAGATAGCAAGTGCAGAATTATAAATAGAAAGTGCGATAACAGGAGGAAAGCAAAATACCTGTAGAAAATAATGCGCTGTGGTTTCTGGCCAGTTGCTCGACGGAAAGAAATGAGCAGTTCCCTAATTCAAACAAAGGAAATTCAGATGAGAAAAACAACACAAGAGCAACTCACCATTGTTAAGTTACACAATCAAAAAAAGCTTGTGCACTCTTGTGTAGGTATGTTTGAGAAAGGGGGTTGGGAGGGAGCTCATACTTGATCATGCCACCAGACACGGTCCCTCTAACTGGGTCCTGCCATGTCTTAAACAGATCTTGGATGAGCTCTTGCCGATGGGCTTGAGCACAAACCAACCCAGCATACTTCGTGATCTCCGGCCAATCTTGAGAAGCAACAACCTTATCAAGTAATGAAGGAAACTTGCAGTCAGTAACCAAAGCAAAGACTACTCTGAGCGCTTCCCAAAACCAAAAGTAAGATATTAGAACATTTCAAATTACCGCCTTTACTAGTATCACCACAATTAACCCCTCTTACCGTTCTCTCTAATTATCAAGGCAGAAATTTGAATATGTAAAATAAACTAAACGGTCAAATCATATCATACATACCGCAGCAATAGAAGGGATTGAATCTTCCCCCGGGTGGGGATGGGTAACATCAGCTCCAAATATAATAGTAGGACGGTCACTGACAAGAGGTATGCGCCTTGACAAGGCATCAACAAGCACAGTATTCCTTCCTCCAACCTTTACATTAATTTTTAAAGCCACGTTTGCAAGATATTGCTTACTCATCCTAAATACATGCTTTGTCAGACAGCACTGAGAAACAATTCCAAGATCTGTCTCACAAATTCGTTTTAATTCACCTGCAACAAGAAGAAATCCGAAACAAATCTCAATGAAGAACATACAAACACAACAATACCCTCAAGTCTGGAGAAGATGCAAACAATACCCGGCCCATACCATAAAGAGAGCCATTATTGTCTGGCAGAATAACAATTAGCAGGTCGAGCTCCTTCCCCTGGGGTTGGAGTTTAGTCATAGCTTCATGAAACCGAGCCTTCAACACTCTTTCCACCTGATCAGGACGGGCACTAGTTGCTGGCAGTACGGGTTCACTGTTAAATTCCTACAAGCAAAAATTAAAAATTCGAATGTTGACACACAGAACTCAGAGCCATGAGAACAACATAAAACTCATCAAATTCATAAATAAAAGAATGCTTTAAGTTATTTTACCATGCCAGAAATCTGACACATTTGGGCTAGCTCAGTGCAAAAACCACGGGCCCCACTATCTTGCACATTTCTTGAGAAATTTATGCAGATCCAACTCTTCACTGTTCCGCCATTAACCATTTTCTGCAACAAATGCAATAAAATTAAGCTAAGATAATATCTACAACATGAAGTTCACAAACTAGACTATGAATAGATGATGCTAATTTACATTCCATAGAATGCCTACCTCATTAATTTATGTACTCCCACTATATACTTCTTTCATGGCTATATTATCCTACTATTTATGTACTCCCACTATACGTATTCCCGGCCGTGCCATTACTTATAGGCTTTTAACAAGAATGATGGGCCAAAAAACCCAACAAGTCATGCAGTCATATTTCTGAATCTATCATACGTCCCAAGTAAAGCAAACATACACCAGCTATCAACACAAAAAGGAACTCTTCAGTAGTTTGGTAAGCCGTGCAACAAAAAATTACAAGATTGAAACAGCAAAAAAACAAATGATGCTGTACTCTATGTGAACAGTGCATCAAACATAAGTTGAGTGCCAAATAGCTAATCAAGGTGAAGTCAAACATGCTAAAGCACAGAGGGAACCCAACTAATAAACAAATGATTGTTTTGTGCCTGGCAGTAGATGAAGCATTGCTAATATCGACAAACCTTAGGTGCTAATGCATGTTATGCATGTTAGCTACTAGCTAAGAAGCCAAAACTTACCTTATTCATCATATTCCATTGACCAACTTGGGGAAGACAATCCTTCTCCCGACCTGTATCATGGTACTTAAGCTGCACATGAAAAAGAAAAATGGTAAGAGAGAATGAGAATAAATACGAGTACAACTTGAAACATAATAGAGAGCTTAACCAATTACCCTGGGAGCAGGCAAAATACGAGCTTCAATAGAGGCTAGCTTCTCACTGATTTTTATTCCAAACTCCTTGGCATAAGGATCATCAGCATAAGCATTTTGACGAACCGTCTACAGCAGGGTACAAAAAGGAAAGTAATTACTAGCGTGCACCTCATTGGGCACTTAAGTTGCAAAAAGTACATACTACTAGACAAGATGTTCCTCGTTCTTTCTTAATAACTACAATGATGTAAACAACGAAAAATAATGCATCAACTTGCATCATGACGAGGACAAACACAACCCTAGCCAAAATGACAAGAACATTACCTATTTTCCAGTGGTACAAAGCATACACATTAAAAATATTTGTTCCCAACCTATTTTGGTCGCATCCAAGGGCCCACCAGGAGTCCCGTTTTGTGCAACATGTCACCATATTCAACGTCAATTTTTCAACGCTCCCAAGCCGGTCAAACGACCATGCATAAGTCACGTACATTTTCTCCTTCGAAACAACCTTGGTCCGCCTTCCCCCTTAGGGGTCGGCCACCTTCCCCGTTAAGGGGTCGACGTGCATCCTACCTCTCATGCAACGCATGCTCTTCCTTGGCCTTGTGCCGACTCCGTGACGCCAGTCATCTGCATGCCGTCTCTGCGACCCCCGTCGCCCGCGCCCACGCGCTGTCTTTGCGACCCCTATCGCCGGCGCCCGCATGCTGCACTCTAACACTTTGCCGTGCCCATGCGTTGTACAACTGATACAGCCGCGCCCCCAGGCTTTTTGTCACATTACCCTGCCCTCGGCACCATACACACTCCGCTGCGCCCATGCGCCGCGCTGCTGATACAATCGCACCCCCTGGCTCTCTGTCACACTATCACGCACCTTACGTTGCTCCATCCTTTCACCACACCATGCGCACCTAGCCTTGGTCGTGGAACATGCTACGACCCACTCCCCAGAGTGTGCAGCATCCTACGGGGATAGGCGACTCCTCTTGGACACTATCTCCGCCAAGGAGCTTTTCAACTCCCCTTCTGCCAGGTAGACGGCTCCTCCGGGATACTACCTCGGCCCATCGGGTAGACAGCTCCTCCGGGATGTTACCTTGACGTGCTCCGGCACAAGGACTCACCCGCGGGTATAGGCCACTCCTTCGGGACACTATCTCCACCAAAGAGCTTTTCAACTCCCCTTTTGCCAGGTAGACGGCTCCTCCGGGATGCTACCTTGACGCGCTCCAAGTGCTCCGGCACAAGGACTCACCCGCGGGGATAGGCGACTCCTCCGGGACACTATCTCCACCAGGGAGATTTTCAACTCCCCTTCCGCCAGGTCGATGGCTCCTCCGAGATGCTACCTCGGCCTATCAGGTAGACAGCTCCTCCAGGATGCTACCTTGACGCGCTCCAAGTGCTCTGGCACAAGGACTCACCAGCAGGGATAGGCAACTCCTCCGGGACACTATCTCTGCCAGGGAGCTCTAAGTGCTCCGGTACGAAGACTCCCATTCTGCCAGGTAGACGGCTCCTCCGGGATGCTACCTCGGCCCGTAGGATATGTGACTCCTCCGAAAAACTATCTCCGGCAGGGTGTCTGCGTGACTGGCCTATGTGCTCCGGCAACAGGGGCTTCATCAGCACCTCTAGGGACTATGATACCCGGGTCACTTCGAGATGGAAGTAGGTCTCCAGAGGGCATCGCGCCTAGTCCGCTTGACAGTTGGGCGTCGGGTCTTCCCCACCGCTGCCAGGCCTATGGGACTCTGCAAGGGCCTTGGATTGGTGGCTGGATCAAGGGGGTTCTTTAGCCACACCGACGCTATGGGTGCCAGTCTTTCCAGACAGATAGAGCGACGCTGTAAGGAGCATGCTGGGTGAATATGCTATCCGACAGTCCGCGGATAACCGATATTTTTGGACCCCCTGGTGACGTGTCACTCCCAGGGGATGACACATGTCAACTGATGACACATGCACACTTTTTCATATAAATAGTGGACTTTGGATTTCATTTAGGTGGGAATTCTCTAATTTGTCAAAAATCACTTTCTCACTCTAGAATCCAAAAGCTCTAGAATTCTAGAGAGAGAAACGTACAGGACCTTGACTCTGGACCTAAGCATCGGACTGTGACTGTCATCGTATATTCACCTTGCGCCATCACCCTCGCATCACTGCCACTCTCAGGTTGTCTGGGAAGCCTTTGGTCTCTGCTCTTGCTCCACCCTTGTTGTGTCCCACATCAGCACACTTGGCATCTAACTCGGACTACATTCCTTGTGGTACCTCCACGTCGACTGTGAACCCACTTTCATTGGCATCATTTTGGCGACTCCACTTGGGAGGTGAGCATCGCAATGCAGTTCGTTCCTTACCTGACACACCCAAGAAACCATGCCTCAGCAACATAGGACTACCAGCCATCACCTCGAGGACCAAGAGGAGACCAGTCACAACCAACTCCAGGCTCCCCCCAAGATGGATGCACCCAATGTAGCCACGTTCGTCAAAGCCAGAATCCAACATCTTACTCCTACCATCACTGAACTCCAAGACTCTCAATCTTCTCTCATGGCTGTCATATTAGAAATTCAAAAATCAATCCAAGTCTTGACTTGACAATCGCCGACTTCTCAAAGCCTCGGAGCTCCCCACCCTATGCCCGCTGCTCATCCATTATCATCCTAAGCTCTAGGGTTGGCCCCTCTTGCTCAGATCCAGCCTTCGGGGTATGGGCTAGTTCTGGACACTGCCCAGGTCCTAGTGTCGCGACCACTGCTGCCTTGGTCCTCTGGGCCCTCGGCAGTAGACTCGCGGCACCTCAGCCCACGGCGCCATGCCTTACCCTTGCTCGAAGTACTTCGGAGACTCATGACTCAATTGAGATGGAGCCTAACCCTAACGTAACCAATCGACACCTAAACAAAACTCATACCCCCGACTTGCTTCAGTTGACCCTTCTTGACGACCGGCTTCCAGCCGCTGACACTACCCTTGTGCAAACCATACCCCAACAAGTTGTTCCCCACCACCAACCCCCCTTGACCATTGTCATCCCCTCAATGCCTCAAGTCGCCCCGTCTGGGGGCTCTGGTGCCAGGATTATCCCGACATGGCATAAACCCTCGCATGCTTTGTATGTCACCAAGCATGACCTTAATGTCATACTATGCCGTCTCAAGCAGTCATCCTTACCACACTCCCCCTCTAAGCTGTCAGGCCATGCTCCCTACTCTGGCAGCCTAGCTACCAAGCCCTGCCCTATCAAGTACAAGCAACCATAATTCACATTGTTTAACGGCAAAGAAGGCAATGCCCGCGAGCACCTCACCTGTTTTGCTGGCTCCTTAGAGCACTATGGGGAGGACGACACTTTGAAGCTTCGGGAATTTCACAAGTCCCTAACTTGCCTTGCCTACTCTTGGTACCACCAGATCCCTAACGGTATTATCCACTCCTGGTCTGACATGGTTCAGCTCTTCCTTGACAAGTTAATTTTTTTCACTATGAAACGGAACGTGTGACCATCGTTGACATTGTCGGAATTCGCCAGAACCCCGGGGAAGACCTTAACGCCTATGTTACGCAATTTCATCAGAAGTGCTTGGAGTGCACTGACTTCAGTAAAGATGAGACCCTTGTATCCATTTGCATCAAGAACATGAAAGACGCCTACAAGGTCTACCTTGAAAACCTTCAGCTTTGATCTTGGGGACATCTCAAGGAAGCTGCACGACGCACCTATGACTCAATCGGTCCGTCAAAGACCCCAAAGCCTCAAACTCATATCATATTGCCCTGGCCGCGACGGCGAAAGCAGCCAGTGACAACGAAAACAGCCGCAAATGCCAATCCCAATGAAGGGATCGGTGCCCTGACAAGCGAAGGCAGCTGACGCCTGCCCCAGAATACCCATGCGACTTGAAGACAGTCAGAGCTCTCCTTGAGACCTGGATCAACGACAATGCCATAACCCTGCCCGATGCCGACACTAAACCTACCCCAGAAGACCTAGCCCATCCCAACTACTGCCCTTATCATCGGAAAATTGGTCACGGCCTTAAGTTCGCCTTCGCTGAAAAAATTACATCTTGTGCGCTCAACCTCTAAGTGCGGGACATGTGACCCACCCGCCCAAGCCTTAGCATGCCTAGTACATTTTCCACCCTTGTAATTTTTTCCTTCATTTTGTAAGTTTCAATGTGCTCAAGTCCCATGTACCAAGGCATGTCACCCACTTTTGTTATCAATGAAATTATATTTTCCAGACTTATGAAAATTTTCAAGCTACATTGCTCTTGCACAAGTCTACTGACACCACCCTTGATGCCATCACCCACTCCCTTGGGGGCTTCACCCATTCCCAACCCTTTCTTCCTCTCATTGCATAGTGACTTGGTAGGTGGTGCGCGGGGTGTCTCGAGCCACGCTACCTAAGTCTCAACTCTGTCAGTTGACATCCCCTCAAGCCTCGTGTCTGCCCTTGCCAGCCGGGTCCTCACCCTCAGCAGCCTCCCTCGCGACATATTTACCCGAGCTCCACTCTTTTTTCCTAGACTTAGAAAAAAAATTCTATCATGTAGTTCCTTACCCCTCTCATTTTCCTTCTCTAACACTTAGAAAATATTTCAACAAAAAAATTTCATACCCCTCCCATCAACCCCATCATCGTCTTTCCAACACTTAGAAAAAATTTCAACAAATTTTTTAATCCCCCTTCCATTCTATGCTCCTTCCAACACTTGGGAAAATTTCTTTTTAAAAAAATTTCACCCCCTCCGCCTTCCTCCCTCTCACCTTGCCTGCTCGCGGTCGGGTCACTACCCTCTCATCCTCGTTTTATACTTAGAAAAATTTTCACAAAATTTTTCACCCCCAATGCTTTTTCCAACACTTAGAAAAAATTTCATACACCCCTCCCCCCTCCTTCTCTTCCTTTCCCTTAGAAATTTTTCTTCATCAAAATTTTTCATGCCCCTCTCATGCTCTTTATATACATTGAAAAATTTCCTTGGGGGCCACAAAAAAAAAATTAGCCCCCCCCCCACGCCTGGGCAACCTCTCCAAGCTCGGGCAACTCTTTCTCTCTCTCTTGAAATCATCTCTCATTAAAGAAACCCACTCACTCTCCCTTTCTTTCTCTTCCTTTTTCTCTCTCCAATCACTCCCATCATTCTATTTTTCTCTCTCTTCATTCACTCTCCCCTCTCACATCACCCAATTCCTCACTTCTTTCTCTTCCCTCTCCACCCGAGACACCACTCCCCTTTCCCCATTTTACACTTTTTCTCTCTTGTCACATTAAATACTCTCTCTATCTCTCTCTCTCTCTCTCTCTCTTACACATCCTCTCTCTTCCTCTTTCAACTCACCCCACTAACTCTTCTATCTCACCTCCTCCCACACGTGGGTTCTCCCACTCATCTCCCTTGCTTTTCTCTTCCTTTTCACTCATCATTACACCCTCTCCCTCCCTCATATAATTCCCCCAACTTTCACCTCACCCCTCTCCCTCTTCCTATTTTTCTTCCTTACACTTGATAAAGACCCCATTCTTCCCCCCCCCCCCCCTCTTCCCTCTTCTCCTCCCTTTCCCATTAATTCCTATCCTCCCCTCACTTTCTTCATTAATTCACCAAAAATCAACACTTACTTTTTTTCTTTCTTTCTTTCTCTCCTCACTCCCCAAGTCCACCCCCTCACACATCCCTTGGCACACACACACCCCCCCTTCCCTATTTTTTTCTTCTTCTCCCCTCTCTTTCGTCACTACCCATTTTCTTTACACTCCTTCATAAATATCACATGCCTCATACTCTCACCTCTTCTCTTTCACTCCACAAAACTTAACAATTTTTTTTCTTTCCTCTTATCAACCAAAACCAAGAACCATACCAATTTTTTTTCCCTACAACAAAAATTTTATGTGCTTTAGGATGGCACTTCTTCGCCCACTTACCCATTTCATCACTTTTCCACACTTACAATTTTTTTGCAACTTTGACAAAATTTGCATACCGAGGCTTTAGTAGGTGCTGCACGAGGTGGCTCAAGCCACCTACTCTTCACCCTCATCATGCAGTGACGACGTCAACGACTCTCGGGCCAATAGATATCAGAAATGCTTCTTATGTATGAACTCTCGAGTATGCGTGCGGCACCCACTCGGGTTGCCCCTCACGCAGGGGGCTTATGTTCCCAACCTACTTTGGTCGCACCCAAGGGCCCACCAAGGGTCCTGTTTTGCGCGACACATCACCATATTTAACGGTAAATTTTTCAACACACCTAAGCCGGTCAAGCGACCATGCCCAAGTCACGTGCATATTCTCCTTCGAAAAAACCTTGGCACGCCTTCCCCCTTGGGGATCGGCCACCTTCCCTTTAAGGGGGTTGGCCACCTGACCCTTGGGGGTCGCCCACCTTCCCCTGTAAGGGGTCGGCGTGCCTCCTACATCTCATGCAGCGTATGCTCTCTCTTGGCCTTGCGCCGACTCCGTGATGCCCGTCGCCCCCTCGCTATCTCCGTGACCCCTGTCACCCGCGCCCGCACGCTGTCTCTGCGACCCCCGTCGCCAACGGCTGCATGCCGCACTCCAATACTCTGACTTTCCCATGTGACGCGCCTCTGATACAGCCGCTCCCCCAGGCTCTCTGTCACATTACCGTGCCCTCAGCACCATACACACTATTGCACCGCGCAGCTGATACAGTCGCGCCCCTGGCTCTCTGTCACACTATCACGCACCATGCGTTGGTCCATCCTTTCACCACACCATGCGCATATTGCCTTGGTCGTGGAACATGCTTCGACCCATTCCCCGGAGTGTGCAGCATCCTGCATAAATAGGCGACTCCTCCGGGACACTATCTCCGCCAGGGTGTCTGAGTGACTGACCTACGTGCTTCGGCACCGGGGGCTTCATCAGCACCGCTAGGGACTATGACCCCCGGGTCACTCCGAGATGGGAGCAGGTCTCCGGAGGGCATCGCACCTAGTCCGCCTAGTAGTTGGGCGTCGGGTCTTCCCCACCACTGCCAGGCCTGTGGGACTCTGCAAGGGCCTTGGATTGGTGGCTAGATCAAGGGGGTTCTTTGGCCACACCGACGCTGTGGGTGCCAGTCTTTCTAGACAAACAAAGTGACGCTGTGAGGAGCCAGCCGGGTGAATATGCGATCCGACAGTCTGTGGAGAACCGGTATTTTTGGACCCCTTTGGTGACGTGTCACTCCCAGGGGATGACACAGGCACACTTTTTCCTATAAATAGTGGACTTTGGATTTCATTTGGGAGGAAATTCTCTCATTTGTCAAAAATCACTTTCTCACTCTAGAATCCAAAAGCTCTGGAATTCTAGAGAGACGGGACCTTGACTCTAGACCTAAGCATCGGACTGTGACTGCCGTCGTATATTCGCCCTGCGCCGTCACCCTCGCAGCACTGCCACCCTCAGGCTTTGTCTGGGAAACCCTTGGTCGCTGCCCTTACTCCACTCTTGTTGTGTCTCACATCAGCACACTTGGCATCTGACTCGAACTGCATTCTTTGTGGCACCTCCACGTCGACTGCGAACCCACTTTCATTGGCATCAATATTCAAGACCAAGTGTGCACGTACACATTATACAATCATGATGAGATTAAGTGATGCATCTCCCAGTAAATGTTCTCTGTTGCAGAAACAGCAGTAGAGAACATAGTTAAGGAAGAGAAGCATTAAGTAATGCTCTCAGACATTTGCCACAAAAAAAAACAAACAAACCTGAAGAATATCCTTCTCCCTCTCATATGGGCGCTGGCAGGTAACCTTCAGTAAAGCAGTAATTTGTCGCCCATTTAACCTCTTCGAGTACCTTTGTCCCTCTGCAATCTTGCAGACCTGAACCAACGACCACACATGTAGGTGAAAACTGGTAAGACTGTATAATGCATGGACTTGGCAGACGCAAGTGGAAGTAAAGCACGAACCTCCATGGGCAAGTAATTGGGCCTCTGTTGATTTCCAACTTGCAGACAAGGCCATTGAATATGTTGGATGGCGTACCCGTAGGTCTCCCAGAAGTACTCAACCACCGACTTCATTGTGCCTCTTTCATCTACTTTAAACCTGATACAGACATACAGACACATTGCGTGTATAGTTATACACAGAGCATCTAAACTCAATAATCAGACGGTCTCACTGTCCAAGTAAACTGAACCCATTAATGATTATTACGTCAACTCTCTTGCCGCCTGCGATGTTAGGCCGGATATGCGATATTTTCTACATATATTCCCTCGATGTGTAACTTCAACTTTGACTCCTCTCAAAGCCTTTTTAATCTGTAATACAAGCATAAATAAGTATATGAACTACTAAAAGTTGGCTCTTGCGTATAAAGAGAACTAAAAAAATACGAAAGTAGAGCAATAGGGACAACAATACAAAGAGTATATTAGGGGAAAATACATAACCACCAGAAATGCAAGAATTAAATCCCACCTTCACACGATCAGCATCAGACAATGGTCTGGCGGAAACATCGCTATTGAGGAGCTGTGTTACAAACTCAATGACAGGCAGGGGCTCAAAAAAGGCAGTGGTGGACATATCTGCACATCAGGTTCATATTACATATGAGATCAGAATACTATGAGGAGAATCAATGCCACCACGATATAATATCATTGCACGTGCAGCACTAATTTTCATTGCATGTTTATGGCCTCCTAATTCATTCATAATATATAATAGACGAATTGAGAAACGCAGGCTAGAATGGGGACTACGCATAGAAGGGAGGCTTACCAATATTTAATGACAAACCCATCTGAGTTGGGCGAATGCTCTGATAAAAACCACGCCAGCTTTCCAATCCCTCACCCAATGGCTGCCTTCGCCCAAAAATAGGAGCATAAAATGAACGGCCCACTGGGCAATACCTATAACCAATCAAATATTTAATAGCTCTGCAACTCCCCATAAATAAAAAAACAAGTGCGATATATGATCAATTAGTGAGCAATAGTCCATACCGAGTAGTCGGCAATTCACGCAGAACAATGTCCAAAACCTGAAGAGCTTCCTGAGGTGCATCTGCCTGCCTGCCCTGTAAAAACATTTCTAAGTGGTGCAAGTCAGCACGGGCAGCCAATTTGATCACAACTTTAAAATCCCTCTCTCTCCTGCATAATGAAAAGCAAACGACGACGACGACTAATAAAGAACTGTACGTAACAAAGCTAGCTATTTCATACAAGTTAGCATAAAAGAAAATCCTTTAAAACCTTGCACGGCCTGGTCCATCATCCTCATCCACGAGAGTGATTTTGAACTCTTTTGTGACAAATGGGAGGGGCCCGGCAGTATACAGACTCTTTCTTCCATCATATGCAGGAAGACGCTTCCCAAGATGAGATTCTTGGTACAGCCTCACCAGCTGCTCCATCACCGCACGATTAACGCCACGCGAGGTGACCTCAGGGGTTATTGAAACCTAGAGCCCAAAGGCAACTCCTTTCAGAATGTAGCGCGTGAGAGAGTACACAAAGCACAAAAACAGAGACTTGAAAACGACGACAGAACTCACATCGTACTGGTGTAAATCCTTGTCCGGCAATTCAGCAAAGAAATGATTGGCCTTCACGACACACCTGATACCAAAGCTCCCCTTGCCTGGCCGAAGTGGGAATCTCACCGACTTGCTTGAAGCGGGTGCAAGTTGTACCACCTGGCTCGAAGCAGCTTCTTGCTGGAGAGAAATCTGCTCAATCTGCTGTGCCACTTGCTGAGGGGTTGGCTCAGCTGTCTGGGACGAAGTACTAGCCAAAGACCGAACCTCTGCAGGTTGTGCATACGACATTGGCTGTGTGATTACCCCAGCTTGATGCGGAGCCTGGGTTGCTTGGTGCAGCTCGGGAAATGATGGCCTAGAAGGTCCACCACCAGAAGGTCCGCCCCTATGGATACCTCCCATGCCACCGCAGCGCTGGGTTGGTGCAGGTCCTCGCGGCTGCTGCTGAGAACCCCTGCCCCGATAGTATTCAGTAGGCCCACCGTAGTGTTGCTGGGGAGCCATTCCACCACGCTGGGCACCGCTACCACCGCGCCCACCACCATATCCTCCGCCGCCTCCATACTGAGGTTGTGGAGCATAGCCTCTCCCTCCACCTTGGTATCCACCACCGCCGCCGCCGCCACCCTGCTGCTGCTGCTGCTGTGGCGGTGGCCGCTGAGCACCACTCCCTTGTCCTCCACCAACCTCCTGAGACTCAGAGGACTCCCCCCCACCAGGAAGCTCAGTCCTCCTCTTCCTAACCATGATGACAACTACAAGCAGCACAAAATATAGACAATGTCAACCAAAAAGCTCACAAAAACAACATAGCATGTCCAACAAAAATAAACTATACGCCACAGAGTTACAAAAGTAAATGAAGAATCCATGCACTGCAAACACATGGACATAACATCACAGTCGAGAAACTAGAGCCTTGAAAGGAAAGAATATATACCAGGCAGATTCAAATTGCATTAATGATAGTATACTTAATTTCTTTTTTTTTTTTGGTTAGACCACCCGGTTTCCGGACACCACATTGGGAGCCGAGTAATCCGGGTTCGAGCCGGGCAGGACCACATGGGCGGCAAAGCTCTCCCTACCAAGTTTTAACACAGCTGCATTCCCAGGGCTCGAACACGAGACCTCTGGTTAAGCTAGGACAACCCCTTACCAGCTGACCTACGCGCTTGGTGGTATAGTATACTTAATTTCGTGATATGGGCCACACAACGTTAATCCAATTAAGGACACAAATTGGCATCCAGAATTTCTTCAGTATGATTAATTTGGGGAAAAAAAAACCTTGACGAAAAGCTCAGGATAAACTGATAACTCTATTATCAACACCAATTTCAGATACAAACTCCTTAATTAAACACTTTGGGTACCAAGAAGAATAGAGAAACGACGTATAATCACAATTCCCAAAAACTGAGCAGAATGCAAAACCCATGCTTCGATGGAAAAAACAATAGAAATAGAAGAAAGAAAATGCACATGAAAATTGAAAAACCGAAGTTTCTCGCAAATTATGGCATAAACCCTTTTCCAAGTAAATCACAAGGCAACAACCAACTAGATACCACGTACAGAAGCAGTTCAAGAGTAAATAAACACAAGTTTAATGTCTCTATGTGTAACATAATCTAAAATCGGTTGATAGCAGTTCTTAAGGACATTGAGTTCGCATTGTGTGCCTCACAGGATAGAGAATTTCATCTTACAAGATTCTTTGGCACTTCAGTATCAACATATCATTCTGGTTTACTATGACACCTTCTTTGACATATGATGCACATAATCATATATTTGATGTTCTTGGAATATTTTACCAAATGTGTATTCACTAATGCACACATATATATATATATTAAACACAAGCCATCCTGGTTCACATATTAAATGATGCTAAACCAAAAAAAAAACAAAGCAACGTCCTTGCAAGCGCACTCATTTCAGACTGAATCACAAACAAAAAACCAAAAACATGCAGCCAGTTTGTACCACGACTCACAGAAAAAAAGGAGAAAACAAAAACCTTCAACTTTTTTTGCGACAAAAGAGGAAAATATAGCAACGAGGCAGAGATCAGAAATCAACGGAACGAAAACAGCACAATCGTCGTAGATCCGAACGAAAACAGTGTGATAAACTCAACAACGGCTAGATCAACCGAAGAATCGGCCGAAAAAGGCAGAAATCAAGCACGACATGCATTAACCGCAGTCTAAACAGTAGAAAACCCACAGACAGACAGCCGAAAACCCTAAAAACAGAGTCGTAACCTCAAAACCACCGCCGAAAAACCGCCTGCCGCCGCAAATGGAAAAGCGAAGAAATGCACACTGTACCAACCACACCACCACAACAAAGACCAGTTGAAGTGGATGTTTATAGAGACTAGAGAGAGAAAGTAAAAAGTGGAGAGTACGTATTGCTGGACTCACACCACGACCCTCACTCTCTTTACTTGTTTGTGAAGTATCCTCAAGAATGCCACCTGACCCCTTACTTTATCACTATTTAACGGTCTTTGAAAGTGACTTCTCCGCCCCTACTCCTTACTTTATCACTATTTCCTCTCTTATTCTTCTTTTTCCTATGAAACTTCTCTGCATCCGTTACTAACAAAAAAGCCTTTTTCTTTTTCTTTTTCTTTTTCCTATGAAACTTCTCTGCTCGTTAGTTTGTCACGATGTTATTTAGCCTTTGTTACCGTACACTTTTAACATAACACAGGGAACAAATTGCTTATGGGTACCCACGTGAATTCCTTGAATACAACATTTTCTTTACACTTGGTAAGCAATAATTAAATTGTATTGGCTCAATTGTTTCTTCTCGCGGTGGTACAATATTTTATGTGTGCCTCGAAATTTTAGAGACCACACCATATACAAAACACTAATATTTCTGGATTTCTTTCAACCGTTTTGCACTGCTTTGATTTTCGTTTGGTTTATATGACATCTGCAATTCCCCCTTGTGAGCTATATTTTCATCGTCGTTTGTCGAAACTGTCGGCTTCTTATTTTGTTTATCCTGTGTTTAGATTGTCAATTCAGTCGCAGTGGTGGTGTCTTACAATCTCTAGGTGTCACATGCCATAGATTACTTCAGCCTTCTGACACTGTTTGACAAACGAGTGACCTTTTTAGTGCGAGCCTTATGCGCTAGATCGGTCACACATTTATACACAATGTGCGTTAGAAATTCAAACCCTTAGTCATGAAGAATGAACATGATTGGTTGAAATGGAGCTGTAAACTCCTTAATTTGCAAATGTTGACTTGTTGAAATTTTCATTGTGAGGTGTTGCTCCTGTAGCCTGAAAATGAAAAGCTTCACCATGAAGCTTTGGGTTATCATCTAGAAAGACTCACCTGCTGACTTGGAAGAAGATAAGGAAGTTGTAACATTTGACCAAAGAATGCATATGGATTGATGGGTTAAGTCGGTTGGAAAAGGTTGCCGACTTATGATGCTTTATAAATATAGGAGTCTTGTTCTTTTTGGAGAGAGTGATTTTGTGAGAGAAAAAACACAAGCAGCAGCTTGTGAGAGAGATAGAGAGAAAAGTAGTAGCATGAAATTGAGAGAGGTGTTGAAACACCAAATTTGTGAGTTACATATATTTTGTTCAAGTGTGTTCTTGTATGAGAAATCTTTGTGTTGATATATACATATCGTTGTTCGAATTACTTGTTTGTGATCCCATTACGCTTCCAACAAGTGGTATAGCCGCAAGTTCAATTCTACGTCACAACACTACAAGAAAGCAAACCTTCAGCGATCGCAGAGAGCGGTCGCTAAAGGTCTATCTGCGGTCGCTAAACGGTTTTAACGACCGCAGATGAGCGATCGCTAAACCGGTCTCTATAGGCCAGATTGCTAAAATTTAACGACCGCTTTTAGAAATCGATCGCTAAAATTAGCAACCGTGTTGACTATATTTAGCGACTGTTTCGGGCGGTCGCTAAATATTTTTTTTGAATTTAAATATTTGAAATTTAAATATTTTTTATTTAAATATTATTATATTTTGCGACTGATTTAGTGCTAATTATTTTTAATATTTTAAAAAAAATTTATATTTTTTATTTTGAAATATTAAATTAACAACCGCTTTTATTTCGTTTAGTGACCGCAATGTGCGATCGCTAAACTTGATTTTGCACAAAAAATAATTCCAGGTCAAATAACATGTCCACAACCTGTCGCAAAACTAATATCAATCCAAAAGCAATTCACATCCAATCCAATACCAATCTAAGGTTAAATCGGTCCAAAAATCGATTTAACCTCGGTTCAAACAGTTGAATGCGTTGAAAGCTTTCAATGCATTCACTCAAAGCCGTTTCAACCCCATGTCTCGCATTCATTCAAATAACTTGTCGCATTCATCAAAGTATAGATAAACATATGCATTAAAATCAATAAAATGCATACAGTTAAGTATTGATGATCAATTAAAATCAATAAAATGCATACAGTTAAGTATTGATGATCAATTAAAATCAATAAAATCAGTCAATACATAAACCCAACCCCTATCTCGATCACTAGTCGGCAGAACGATCAACCCCATCATCATCTTCTTCATTCCTCGATGAAGGCACGTTCAATCCAACAACGTCTTAATTGCCCTGGGGTTCACCGGCACTAGGATCACTATCGTTATGCACGAAGCCATACAAATGATTCAACATAATATATCAAATCAAGATAATGACCAAAATACATAAGTACTTGAGAAAAATTGTATTACCTGAAGTCTGGGCCCGGGCAAAAGATAACTGCCATGGATCATCATCTGAAGGCGTGCATCAAACCATGTGTTGAAGCGCGCTTTCTCCGTCGCATCTGCTCGAGGAGCGCTAAAACTGGTCTCACTTGACGACTGAGGTCTGCCGGCTAGCAACGATCGTGCGAACTGACGAGGGTGGCTGAGTATACGGTCCTTCTTAGGACCCCCCGTAGCGTCTGACCACAGAGAGACATCATCCATTGTCTGGCTACCGTTTGCCTAGGAGTTGGCCTGAACTCTTTCTCTATATAAATTCTGTATAAGAAAACAACGAAAATGTTAGAGAAACGCTACTGGCCGCAACCCCGAAGAATGCAATTGGAATACAAAAGTAATACAAGAGTTGTGTGCTCACTGCAAAGTGCTCCGCACTCTCAGACACTCACTTCCCATATATTTTTTGGTGTGTGTGCTCAAACTGGCAGAGCCTCGTATGGGGCCTTCTCTCAGGGTCCTCTTCTGTCAACCTCAGCTCATGCACAGTAAATGGACGGGACCAACATTATGCTTCATCTTCTTCTCGTTGTGAGCCATCTCCTTGCCTCGCTCACTCAGCTTCACCCAGTCTGTTGTACTTCAATGTGACACCAGCTGCCCCCACATGGCTTTGGAGAAGTACTCGGGGTTGTGGTCCCTGGTCATGGATATATCTGTCGCACCCGCCCGAGCTAGTGCCCACCTCCTCGCATTGAGCATCCATTTCTTGTAGTTCTTGGAACAATGCCACTCCAGGGCTGCCTCCCAAGTTATTGGTCTCCGTCGGACTCAAATTTGAAATAGTCCTGAACACAATTCAACACAATTTTCAAACACGGTTAGCAAGAAAAATTCAGCGATAATGTACTTCTAAAACCAAATAAAGCACATAAAAAGACTACGCTCCTTACCAAGAACTTCCCCCAGACAAGTTCCTTATTTGATTCCGTCCATGACCCCCACGTCGCATAAGCCTGTGGCGGGTGAGCCTTGATAATAGGACCGATTTTGGTCCTAACACAATCCTCAACAAAGCTAATTACAAGAAATCAAAAGAGAGATACATGAATCCCAATATATAAGTGCATATTAAGTTAGAATTGAGCTTTGAAAATTAAAAACATACTAATTGTTCAGGACATGAGCAGTAATCCTCTACTTCGGGGTGGCTGGAAGAGGTATCCCGTGGGTGATACCTCGAGGTACAGATGAACTAGACGCTGCAAATGATGAAAAAAAAGACACACACACACACACACACAATATATATATATATATATATATATATATATATATATATATATATATATATATGGAGCTGATCCGTTGAGAGCGTTAGCAAAATAGGAGATCTTGCAAAAGCGATCTGGCCGTCCATCCTGAAAGATGGACGGCCCAGATCGCACATTTTTCAAAAACTGTCAGCCGTCCGCCATACAGTGTCACGGACGGACTTTTTTTACCTTTTTGCCCTCTGCGCCTGTCCGCTACACTGTATAGCGGACAGCATTAAAGTCCTCATGGGATACAGCGAAAAGACGTCTGCTATACAGTGTAGCGGACGTCCCCTAGGCTGACACCTGTCAGGGCCTGTCCCGTCGGTTCTTTTCGGCAATGACGGTTATCTTGTCCTTATCTGTCACGTCAACAGTGTCCGCTAGACAATGTAGCAGACGATATAGCCATCCGCGATATGTCTTTGCGGACGTAATAGCCATCCGTGATACTGTATAGCGGACAATCAATATACGTTCAAAAAACAGTAACTACGACACTCTTCTCCACTCTTTCTACTCACAAAATTTTTCAGCGGCGTTGGCAAGCAGATCGGGGCAATTCTGTCTTAAGAACACCTTGAATACCCTAAATCGATCATGTAAATTCACAAAATCTATACTTTTTTTTGTTTGTAATCGATAGTTGTGATGAATATTGCGTTTTATATATGTATGTTTTTGTTCATGTGCAAGCGTTTGTAAAATCTGATTCCGTATATGTATATATATCTATTATACATATGAGTACATATGCTAACATTGTATGCATTATGCATGTGCTTGCGTTATTTGTATTATGCATGTGCTAGCGTCGTATTTTTGCGAGCGATTATCAAAATCCAAACTGAGAAGGTTTTTCCATAGTTTCAGTTGCAAAAAATGGAATTTAACCCTGGACCAGAAGACCCATCCGTGTTATACGACCAAGCCAACCATATCAGTACGCTCATATGGGATGGTGGAGTAAGATACATTATTTATCAACATTCTTATTCTTTCGAACGTTGTATATACCGTTTGTTTTGCTTAAATTGTATTTATTAATTCGTAGGAAAGAGAACTTCTCAACACCGTAGAAGTATCTCGCGAGTTCACATCGTGGAAATTGAACACCGCCCAGAAGAGGATACTGCGTGGAATTGGGTTAGGGATTTTCACGCATGGGCAGATATTTTAACAGCTTGACTAGGCCTTGATAGGTGCCCTTGTTGAGAGGTGGAGAAGTGAAACGAATACATTTCACTTCCCGCTCGGAGAGATGACAATTACCCTAGAAGATGTAGGGTTCATCTTAGGGTTGCCGGTGACGGGGCGGCCGGTAATTGCTCCTCCGTCAGAAGCAACGAATAAGAGAACCGTTAGGGACTTCTTAACTTCGATACCCCAGGATCAATTTAGCAGTGGTGGTATCAAGTTGAAGTGGTTGGTAGATACCTACGGGGTTTTGCCGAAAAACTATACGGGCCGTGACCTTGTGCTGTACACACAAGCCTTCCTCTGGTGGGTGATGGGGGCAATATTATTCCCAACGACGTCGAAGAACACGATCAGCGTGAGATATTTATCGTTGTTGGGTAACCTGGCTGAGGTTGGAGATTATGCATGGGGTGCAGCGGTTCTTTCGTATCTGTACCGAGCATTGCACAAGGTAACGAGGCCCGACTCCAAAGCCATATGTGCATGTCTCTCGCTATTGCAGGTATAAATCATGTCTTCGTTATTCTTTTTTTTGTTTTTGCTTTTGTTGAATCGACGATGTAAATATAATTTGCCTATGTTCTTAGGTGTGGTCTTATGAACACCTTGCTCCCAGTGCACCAACGCGTAGGGATCGAAAAGATAGAGTGTGGCCTCGGTTGCGTGCTTGGGGTACAGCCGGAAGAATAGCCACTACCGCAGGAGAGTCGATCCCCATCACAACATCACGTACTATCGAGGGGAGTTCGACCGTCTATCTCTGGGCCAAATGCGTTGGGCACCGTACATACGTTTGGCGCGACGGGTAGAAGAGTCGTTCGTCTTCACGCTCTCCGGGTTGCAGCGCACACCCCTCATCCACTTCGAGGTCACAGAGTGACAGCTGTCAAACCGAGCAATGCGCCATTTTGAGTTGGAGCAGGGTTTGCTAGCCGGTGCCCCAGATATGAGGGTTAACAGGGACCCACCGGATGTCAGGCGGTTTGGCAAGGCCAATGCCCAAGAATTGTGCTCGGCCAAACTAGAGCTTTGAACTTCTTGGCAGGACACACTAGCGGCCATCGTCTCGGAGCCGGACCCTGTTATCAGCATCGAACAGTACGATGAGTGGTACTACCGCATCACGCGGAGGAGAGTAGCCCCAGTGAACTTTGAACGCGGGGAGAGGTATGCGCCTAGGGGTCAGATCGACGAGCGTATGGCATACAATCTCGTAAGTTGCCCAACTAGTCTCCTCCGCGTGTTGAATTTGTTGAATATAAATGTCTGATTAAAGTTGCACATTTGTTATCTCTTTGGATGTAGGTTAATGCCTCGCTTGCATTCTTCCAGAAGTTGAATGAGCAGAAGGATCTGGTGAGCGCAATGGGCGAGGATCTTTGCCAACAGGCTGTTGCACTGGCTTTAGGCTGCGGGAATTTTGTGCGCCAAGCATCGGGACAGTCTTCGGTCGACAGCCCGGGAATGGGTTATACGGGCGTCAGCCCGTATTACGTTGATCCCTCCGGGCAAGCTTCAGGGGTGAGCCAGGGAGTTGGTGGTCCCTCTATATCGGGGATGGGACATGCTCAAGCGTCGTGGGCCGAATACAGCGGTCCGACCTTCAATTTGTTCCCGGAACCCCAAGCCCTCTCTCAGAGTCAAGTCACGCAAGACTGGCCTTACGGTTTCAACGAGGCACTGCCCATTGTCCTGTGGGCGGGACCACTTGGCACTCCCAAAGGGCAATATCAGCCGGCGGAAGAAATGGCCGGCGAGCAATATCAGCCGGCCGGGGCCCCCGAAGGCAATTATTAGCCAATCGATCCGTTGGTTGGAGGCCAATTTCTTCCGTTGCTCTTGCCCCCCGGTGGAGGGCAAGAGCAACCGATCGACCCCCAAGGGCAATATCCGAAAGGGCATCCAGCCAGGCCCCTGAAGTCGCATAAACATGACCTAATCCGAGCCCGTTATTTTAGCGAGCCCCCCCCAGACGGAGAGTCGTATGACGTGGATCACCCGCAGGGCTTGGATTACAATGCCTCGTGGAATGAACTGTCCTCTCTGCGCCTGGAATTTGGTTAGACAACTTTGTCATCTCGCACTACGTGCAAATTCTGAGGCAAAGGGGTCGGGAGCAGCCTAACTACGGTCCGCGCGTTTTTATCTTTGATGCTTTTTTTCACGGCCTGCTAGTACAAGAGTGGGGCGACTGGGACAAATCAAGGAAGGCGAGAAGGGGGAGAGCCCTACCCCAGTGGAGGCCGTCCGCTAACCTACAAGCATATCTTGCTCGGGATAGTCCAGTGAGCGCAAGTGTGGCGGACGTGTTTCTAATCCCATGTATAGTGAATGCCCACTGGTTCTTGGTTTGCTATGAACCGGTAAATAGGAAAGTCTCAGTCCTCGACAGTCTCTACAATGATACCTCCGTGATGGGTGTGATTGAAATGTACCAAGGTTTAGGCCAGTTGGATGCCATGGTAAGATCCTGTTTACTTCTTATTGTAACTTGCATATTGTAGAACTGATTAATCTTATTATGTTTGCTATGTTTAATGTTTAATGCTTATTATGTTTCTCGCAGAATCTATTTGCTGCCATGGGCAATGGTAAGTGTCGAGAGAGGCCACCGGTCAAGCCTCAGCTTGTTTTCCGATTGAAGAGGAGTAGGCCCAAGCAACTTAATTCCTTTGACTGGGGCGTCTACGTCTGCATGTACATGGATTACATCTGTCGGTCTGAGAGCCTCAAGAACACCGTCTGGAGCCAAGAATGCATAGACTGCTTTAGGTATAGGATGGCTTGGCAAATTATCAATGGCCGGCCTAGAGCTATTAGATTTATTGTAAATCCGTGTAACGAGGGGATCCCGCAGGGGCTGAGGGCCCCAATTGACAATGTTTGCTTACAATAACATTATATTCACTTTTTTAATTGTCCTTATCGTTGAATCTTATCGTTGAATGCGATTGATGATTTCATTTGTGTTGACTGAGATGTGATCGGTGTTGAATGCGATTGATTTTATTCACTGATATCGTTGTGTTGTTGATTTGAGTGTTTGATTTATTTTGTGTGATTTGGCTTTGACCAGGGGGAAACAAAGTATTAAAACCAAGTGTTTGGATACTGTGTTTCTGTTGGGCTGTCCGCTATATCGTATCGCGGACATAGATAGAAAAAAAAAACTAAGTGTTGGAGACTCTCTTCTTTCTGCGGGACTGTCCGTTATATAGTATAGCGGACATAGATAGGACAAAAAAAAACTAAGTGTTGGAGACTCTCTTCCTTCTGCGGGACTGTCCGCTATATAGTATCGCGGACATAGATAGGACCAAAAAAAAAACTAAGTGTTGGAGAAACATAAATTCTGCGGTGTCGTCCGCTTTATAGTATGGCGGATGTAGTTAGAAACATAAATTCCCAACATTTTACATGCTTCAAAAGAAATCCTAACATGCAGTAGGAAGAGATATATATATCACTCTTCATTTGACATATACTCATCAGATAAGTACTGATCATTGGTTAAAATATTGTTTCTCTCGTTTGATTTGAGGTGCCTCCCACTAGCCTCGCCCATTTCTTCCGCAAGTTGAAGCATGTAAAATCGTTTTCTACGCAGCAACATCCGGTTATTCTCCATACGAATTCGGCGCACAGCTTTCTTACACTGCTTAACATTACGCCTCGACATACTAAGTGAACGACGTTGCGGCACACGTGCCCTCAGCGTGGTGAGATCTTGGTGTAGTGCTTCTGATTCCTTAACTCGATATGCCCATTCTCTCCGTAAACCGCAATAATACTCTCTCGGATCCGTGTACTTCACTTCTTTGTAGTCGTCGTTCCTTTCACACAACAACCACACAGTCTCACGTCCCCGCAGACTAGAACTCCCAGGAACTCCTGCCATTTAACTTAGGTACATCTAATGCGATGAGCATGGCTAACATATATAAATAAGCCCACACACACATACACAATAGCATGCCCGTGTCATAAAGTTGACAAGTCTTTGGTGACAAGACAAGTCTCTTTGGTGACAAGACAAGTCTCTAGTCTATTGCAGAGGCTTGTCAAGCCCACACACACATACACAATAGCATGCCCGTGTCATAAAGTTGACAAGTCTCTGGTGACAAGACAAGTCTCTGGTGGCAAGACAAGTCTCTAGTCTATTGCAGAGGCTTGTCACATCTCATAAAGTTGAACCTGTAGCATCTCATAGCCAACTATCCCGTTTCAAAGTATATATAAGTACATGCATTGCACGAAGGGCAAAGGGCAGAGAGTGATATACTCCCAATTTCATAACAACTCTGGAAATGTCATATACTCCACGAGATATTTTTGAAGCAATGGGTCGTTACTGGGCGGGCGAAGATGAATTTCACTATTCTTTGCGTCCAAGTTTGCGTTACTCATCAAGCTATGTTAATACATTACATGCAGAATGGTCTTATCGGATGAATGAATATGAGGTCTTAGTAGCTGATTCACGGCGCATGAATATACCCATACCTCGACAAAAGGCAATCAACATGCCTCGAATTACACACATGGAGCTTGAAAGGGCACTGCATCGAATACGTGAGGAAAATAATAGAATGAGAGTTCGTCAAAGTAGGCATAACTTACGTCGTATGGCACGTGATGCACATGAAGATGGCAACAACAATGAAGCACAAGTATACTGGAACATGAGCTTCGAACTTGGATCTGTTTCCGATGCTCCAGTTTCAGATGAAGATGACTGAAGATCGAGTTCTTCTAAGGCTATAAGGCCTCCGCTTAGGCCGGGGTTTGGGAAGGTTGGAACTAAGTGTCTGGTTCGTGCCAACCATTTACTGGTCCAAGTTGCAGACAATGATCTACACCACTATGATGTGAGATCCTCAGCTGTGCACCTTTCTGCTTGGTCGTGGGTTTCTGTGGTGCGTGGATGTATTACGATAATACTTCCTCGCTAATCATGTATTGTGTTAGAGACTTTCTTTCTGCGGTGACGTCCGCTTTATAGTATGGCGGATGTGGACAGAAACAAAAAAAACTTTCTGCTGGGCCGTCCGCTCTATATAGCGGATGGCCAAGCAGAAACACAGATCGCCAACACTTAGTTTTTTTTCTCTCCTCTCTGTGTCCGCTATATAGTATAGCGGACATCCCCGCAAAAAGAAAGTCTCAAACACTTGGTTTTTATTATTATGTCTGCTATATAGTATAGCGGACAGCCCCGTAGAAAGAAAGTCTCCCGCCCCGCAGAATACATGGCCAAGCAGAAAGGTGCACAGCTGAGGATCTCACGTCATAGTGGTGCAGCAGATCATTGTCTGCAACTTGGACCAGATAATGGTTGGTACGAACTAGACACTTAGTTCTAACTTTCCCGAACCCCGGCCTAAGCGGAGGCCTTATGTCCGCTATATAGTAGAGCTAGACTTTGGTGTCCGCTATATAGTAGAGCTAGACATTGTAGCGTAATGCTGTTTTAATAAATTGGCGCCCGGAGACTTGTTTTAGCGACAGAATCAACAATCTCAATATCGATAAACAATAAATAACGTACGATTCACCTGAAGAGATGTTTTAGCGACAGAATCAACAATCTCAATATCGATAAACAATAAATAACGTACGATTCACAGTATTCAGGCGATCTCAATATATCGAAGGAATCTCAAACGGCACAATTAAGCACAACTAAGCGAGGAAAATTTTGGAAACATAATGAATAAGAACATAATTTTTTTTATTCATAATAAATTAGGGTTCACGTTGGGGGAAAGAAATTTTTTCACAAGCGCTCCGATCAAATATTACAACTTGAAAATCCCACCAGCCAAGGTGTTCGAACACTACAAAGTCTCCGAGGTCGAGGCCATGCTGACGCACGAAGACGTTCCAACCCTGCACGAATTGCTTTTTTTGTGGTCGGCCAGGCTTCAGCTTGATTTCAACCTGCCATGCCCCCTTGCGGCTATATAATCTTGCACTGTCATAAATTGTTGTAAATTGATTGGTAAAGGCTTCCGGTATGTCCTAACAAACACAATACAAAAAATAGGTTAGTTTTTAACCAAAAGATCAAACTTTTAACACACGAAAATACAGAGAAAGAGGGATGGCTTACAAGTTCATTCTCAAATCCAAGCATCATGACTTTGAAAAAGTGTTTGCCTGCCAGGTGCATGTTGCCAATAAAATCATAGGTGGTCTCCGATCCAGAAGCCATCAAGGTCGACGATGAGGGGAGGACGGTGGTGTCGCCGGAGATGTGGGTGGTCGGCATTGAGGGGATGACGGTGATGTCGCCGGAGATGTGGGTCACCGGAGATGGGGTAGCGGCTTGGGTTAGATGTTTGAGACAGAGAGAGAATATAGCGGACTGATAAAAGCTGATTGCCCGATCTGATAAATATATATAATAGGATAGATTTATTCGCTACATTGTATAGCGGACATAAAAGAAGACCAAAAGTTTTTCTGCCATACATACCATCCGCTACATTGTATAGCGGACATAAAAGAAGACCGAAAGTTTTTCTGCCATACCGTCCGCTACATTGTATATCGGACATAAAAGAAGACCAAAAAATTAGGGCTCTACATATCCGTCCGCTACATTATATAGCGGACGGGGATAAAAAAAATTAAAAAAAAACTTATGACTTTAGATTTGTTTTGATGGCCTCTCATAGGTCCATCAGAAAAAAAATTCCAGTCATCGGTCAAAAAATTATTAGAGAAAAATTACAAAAAATTATTGCAAATGTCAAACTTATACAACAAAATTAAAGGTCCACTGCAGCTTGTTCGGCCTCATCTTCGGTGTCATCTTCTTCCCCATCTTGCAAACCCCCTGAACTTATCCCCAGTGCCTTGTAATGGTTCCGCTTGTCGTGGTCGGTCATTTTGTTGCACAATGCACACCTTCGCAGCTTTTTAGGTTGAGTTGCCGTTTCAATAGAGCTTTTCATCCGCGTAGATCTCTTGCGGCCTTTCGTTTGCGATATAATTGGATCCAACGGCCGGATGTCATTGTCGTCTTCCTCCCCCGGCTCGTCATCTTCTGACCCCGTCGTAGGCTCGGTGTCAACCGCATTGGTGACGGAAGCTGCTTCCAACTGGTCGACGATGGGCTCTTGCTGCTGAGCTACCTCGAGGAGATGTTTATAACCGACCATTGTAGCAGCAGCCTTTACGGACAAACGGGTGAACATCGTCACCAGATGATTATACCGCAACGTCTCTGATTCTTCAAAGTCAGTATACGGGTGCTCCGGAAAGGCAATGGTACCGTGCAACCTGTTTGCACCTTTCGTCCACCGTGGCAAGACGTATTTATCGGGGATTGTCCTGATATTATTCTGGGTGAAAAATTACAGAATGTGTCTACACAGGATGCCATGGAACTCAAACTTCTTGCAAACACACGTCACCGAGTCCGTCAATGTGTCGTGGCTCACCGTATACATTCTGCGCAGCTTCTCAGGAACGAGGTCATTCACGAGCGAATAAACCTTGTACTCACGCGTAGACTTTTCTGCCACCTTGTTTATACAGTATCGTCCCGATTTCTGCAGCTCTACTTGGTATAGCAAGAAGATCTCCTTCGTATAGACTTTGGCACCGTTCAGCTCCAGCGGGGTCTCAAGCAACTTTCTCCTCTGTTTGTACGTGGTTGCAAAGTCTGCAGACCTTTCTTTCACGAACAACGACGCAACCTCTTTTTGTGCGGATGTGACGAAACTCTTTAAATTGGTAGCTGTACCCACGTAACTATCGAACGTGGCATTCATAGATTCACTCCTGTCCGTCGTTTTCATGCCCGCAGAAAAATGCCTCCTCGTGTAAACGCCAATCCATTGCTCTTTGAGCTCGTACAAGTGTTGGAGCCACCCGTTGTCTTGCAATGAGTAATCCTCAACAAGCTTTTTCCACCTCTCCTCAAATTCCTCAATCGTTAACGACTTGCTAACGCACGTGTCAAAATCCTGTTTAAAGTCTGGAAACTTTGCGTACACGTGATGCAAACGTTCGGGGTATTTGTTGCTTATGTGCCAAGTGCACAAGTTGTGTCGAGTATCTGGGAAGACGGTGGCAATAGCCTTCTTCATTGCCAAATCTTGATCGGTGATGATAACGTTGGGTGCTTTGAAGTTCATGGCTTCCAGCCACGCCCTAAACAACCATTCAAAAGAACTCTCGCTCTCGTCCCTTAACAAGGCGAACCCGAACATGATGGAGTGATAATGATGATTGACCCCCGTGAAAGGGGCAAACGGCATCGAGTACTTGTTTGTACGGTATGTGGTGTCGAAAGTCACGACATCCCCAAAATGCTTATAAGCAAGCCTCGAACGACCGTCGACCCAAAAAATTGTGCTAACTCGATGCTCGTCGTCAAGTTTATAATCGAAGGTAAACTGTGGGTCCTCCATCTGCATCCGTTTCAATAGGCTCATTGTGGCTTGAGCATCATTGAGGTCATACGCGGCTCGTCTATGGGTTCGGACCGCGTTACGAACGTCTGTCGTGTTAAAGTTTAAATTTTGAATTCCCCCGGCCTGTTCAGCAAGAACATTAATCATGTCGGTAGGTCCTAGCCGCGCATCGCTCATTGTGTGAATGAGGCTCCTCGCGACCTTACCCATCTTCTTGTGTTGATGCATCTGACTCACCTTAGAAGGGGTTACTAACGGGTGATTGTGTGCCAGTTGCAGGCTGGTAATAAGCCAATGATCTTGCTTGGCTTTATAGCTTACGAACATCTTGACCTGGCAATTCGTTCGCGCAAAGCAGTCTCGTCTTCTGCGCGAATATCCTATTTCGTCATCACTGTCATCGTTGCCTACATGTGTCTCATTTTGCACTGGGTTTCTGCCCCTATGACACTCGTATAAGCGAGAGCATATATTTTTCGTTATGTTGCTCGTTCTTGAAGTCTATATTCTAATGCCAAATCCAACCCTCAGTGAATACGCTCGGAAACATTCTCTAGCTTCTTCTAATGTTTGAAAGGTTCGTCCTAGATACGGATCACTAGCATCTACGGGGGTGTTGGAGCTCAACACGAAACCAGACATTGTGAAACAAGACCTATGTAGAAATAGACTACGCTTAACAATCAAATGACATTTTCAACTGAAAATATTACCTAAAAATTATCTTGACGAATAGACCAATTTAGGATGACAAATATACCATATACATAATCTCAAAAGTCTCCCATTTTGCTAATTATAGATTTATTGAACATAACAAATTAAAATTACTAAGATAAATAGACAAATTCATCATGCCAAAATACAACAAACGTATCTCAAAAAATTCGATAGATGTGCCGAAGTTAGCGCCCCTCAAAAAAATCAAAATTAACTACAATAAACTTCTTTAAAGTTAACAAATTAATTTCTAGAACATCACAAGTTGATGAATAGAGTAACAAATTTCTAGAACATCATCACAAATCTATACTTTTTTGCCCATAAAAAAAATATATACTTCATCAGTCAATCTGCCCAGAAAATATTTGAGATCAGAAACTTACCTTGCTTGACTGAAGATTGAAGCAAGTGTTACTCGAAGCTTGAGGGCAGCCGAAAATGGAAGCAAGTGAATCCGAAGGAGAAGAAAATTTTGCCGAAAGAGCTGAGAATTAGGGAACTCTGGGGTATATGGGAAATAATGTCCGCGATACTGTATAGCGGAAATTATTCCCGACACTCTGACACGTGCAGAAATAAAGAGCTGACAGGAGGCTCTCTTCCCTTTCGACGGGACAGGCCCTGACAGGTGTCAGCCTAGGGGACGTCCGCTACACTGTATAGCGGACGTCTTTTCGCTGTCTCCCATCAAGACTTTAATGTTGTCCGCTATACAGTGTAGCGGACAGGCGCGGAGGGCAAAAAGGTAAAAAAGTCCGTCCGCGACACAGTATGGCGGACGACTGACAGTTTTTGAAAAAGGCGCGATCTGGGCCGTCCATCTTTCAGGATGGACGGCCAGATCGCGTTTGCAAGATCTCCTATTTTGCTAACGCTCTCAACGGATCAGCTCCCATATATATATATATATATATATATATATATATATATATATAAATAAATAAATAAATAAATAAATATATATATATAAATAAATAAATAAATAAATAAATATATATATATATATATATATATATATATATATATATATATATATATATATATATATATATATATACGAGGACAAAGTTATGAGTTGGGGTTTCGGAAGAAATCCCTTACCTCAATCCAAGAAATGCGCTCGCCACTATTCAACCTCGTACAAACAACCTGATTCCAACGAAAGTGGGTTCGTACCTACGTGGAGGTGCCACAAAGGCTGTAGTCCGCGTCAGCTTCCAAGTATGCAAAGTGAGAGACAGTAAGGAAGAAGTAAAGGCAGAGAGCAAGGCTTCCCAGAAAGGCGGTGAGGAGTGGCAGTGCTGCGGAGACAAGGCTGAGACGAACAGGGCCGCCAGTCGACAGTCCAAGTCAAGGTCCGATGCAACAGTCCAATGTTACGGTCCAAAGTTATGTCCAATTTGTGTTTCTTTCTCTAGGATCCAAGAACTCCTAAATTCTAGAGTGAGAAAGTGATTTTGTGTGACAGGAGCAAAAAGTCCCTTTTTGAGTTGTAAAGTTCACTATTTATAGGAAACAATGTGCTTATGTCATGAAGTGCCACGTGTCGTCCCCTGGGAGTAACACGTCACCAGGGGGGTCCCAAAATACCGGTTCTCCGTTGGACTGCCGGTTCCTAAATTCGCGTTGCCTGCCCCACAGAGCGTCGCTCTACCTGCCTGAGAAGACTGACCACACCGCGATAGCATGATCAGAGTAAGCCCGTTGCCACAGCCGCCGATCCAAGCCTTTAATGAATCCCACAAGTGCATCAAGGGACGCACAGAGAACCTGACAGTGGTGAGGGTTGCCCCTGTAGCCCTATCATCATGCCTTTGTCTTAACCCCCCATCATTCCAAGCTTTCGTATGTGGTGCACGAGGTGGCTCGAGCCACCTACTCTTCATCATCATGCATTAACGACGTCAACAACTCGTCGGCCAAACAACATCAAAATCTTGCTAAGTGTTTATGCGTGCGGTGCCCGCTCGGGTTGCCCCTCCGCGCACACCACACGCAGGGGGCTTATGTTCCCAACCTATTCTGGTCATACCCAAGGGCACAATAGGAGTCCTATTTCACGCGAACACGTCGACATTGTCAACGGTCAATTTCCCAACGCATCAAACCTGTTAGTGCCCACGCGCCCAAGACACGTGTTTTTTCTCGTTCCGCGCGCTTCGTGCGTGACTTAGACATTTTATTTCGCATCGACGTCACTAACGCTAGCGCGATCGTCACGCCGAGACCATCCGAACACCTTTTCATCAAAAATATCGGCCGACGGCGCATTTGGAGAAACGGGGTCAAGGGGGAAAATGGCCTTGGCCAACCCCAGGGGGTCGGCCTCGGCCTTCCCCAGGCCATAGGGGTCGGCCTCGGCCTTCCCCAGGCCATAGGGGTCGGCCTCCTGAGGGGCTTGGCCTTGGCCACTTTCCCCCGGTGGTTCACCCCTTTCCCGCATACCCCTTTTTCGTACTTCTTTCCCCTCGTACGCTCCATACGTAACCTTGGCACCTCGTCCACTATATGGGTATGGTTCTTGGCAACACACTCGTCATAACGTAACTTCCAGATTCATCATTTCTTATCAAAACACCTACCGACGGCGCACCCGAAGTTCGCCAAAGGAGAAGTGACCTTGGGCTCCCAAAATGGAAGACAACCATTTGGCCTTGGCCAACCCCAGGGGGTCGGCCTCAGCCTTCCCCAGGCCATTGGGGTCGGCCTCAGCCTCCTGGAGGGCTTGGCCTCGGCCATTTTCCCCCGGTGGTTCACCCCTCCGCGCAAACCCATTTTCGACATGATACGTGCCCGGCACCAAGTATTGCTCCGCGACGTTCGTCGCCGCGCCCTCGCGCCATCGTCATGATACATGCCCCCGGCACCAAGTATTGCTCCGCGACGTTCGTCGCTGCGCCCTCGCGCCATCGTCATGATACGTGCCCCCGGCACCAAGTATTGCTCCGCGACGTTCGTCGTCGCGCCCTCGCGCCATCGTCATGATACGTGCCCCCGGCACCAAGTATTGCCCCGCGACGTTCGTTGCCGCGCCCTCGCGCCATCGTCATGATACGTTCCACCGGCACCTTACGCACTTCGCCGCGCCCATGCGCCGCGCCGCTGATACAGTCGTGCCCCCAGGCTCTCTGTCACACTACCGTGCCCCCGGCACCATAAGCACTTTGTCGCGCCCATGCGCCACCATTGACGCCAACGTGCCCCCGGCACCTTACGCACTCTGTCGCGCCCATGCACCACCATTGACACAAACATGCCCCCGGCACCTTACTCACTTCATCGCGCCCATGCGCCACAATCATGTCATCATGCCCCCGGGCACCTTACTCACTTCATCGCGCCCATGCGCCACAATCATGTCATCATGCCCCCGGGCACCACACTCATTCATCACACCATGCGCACCTTGCCTTGGTCATGGAACCTGCTTCAACCCACTCTCCGGAGTGTACATCATCCGCGGGGATAGGCGACTCCTCCGGGACACTATCTCTGCCAGGGAGCTCTTCAACTCCCCTTCCGCCAGGTAGACGGCTCCTCCGGGATGCTACCTCGGCCAGTCGGGTAGACGGCTCCTCCGGGATGCTACCTTGACATGCTCCGAGTGCTCCGGCATAAGGACTCACCCGCGGGGATAGGCGACTCCTCCGGGACACTATCTCTGCCAGGGAGCTCTTCAACTCCCCTTCCGCCAGGTAGACGGCTCCTCCGGGATGCTACCTCGGCCAGTCGGGTAGACGGCTCCTCCGGGATGCTACCTTGACATGCTCCGAGTGCTCCGGCATAAGGACTCACCCGCGGGGATAGGCGACTCCTCCGGGACACTATCTCTGCCAGGGAGCTCTTCAACTCCCCTTCCGCCAGGTAGACGGCTCCTCCGGGATGCTACCTCGGCCAGTCGGGTAGACGGCTCCTCCGGGATGCTACCTTGACATGCTCCGAGTGCTCCGGCATAAGGACTCACCCGCAGGGATAGGCGACTCCTCCGGGACACTATCTCTGCCAGGGAGCTCTTCAACTCCCCTTCCGCCAGGTAGACGGCTCCTCCGGGATGCTACCTTGGCCTGCGGAATAGACGACTCCTCCGGGACACTATCTCCGTCAGGGTGCCTGCGTGACTGGCCTACGTGCTCCGGCACTGGGGGCTTGCGTCGGCACCCCTAGGGACTATGACCCCCGGGTCACTCCGAGACGGGAGCAGGTCTTCGGAGGGCATCGCGCCTAGTTCACCTGGCAGTTGGGCGTCGGGTTTTCCCCACCGCTGCCAGGCCTGTGGGACTCCGCAAGGGCTTGGATTGGAGGCTAGATCAAGGGGGTTCTCTGGCCACACCGATGCGGTGGGAGCCAGTCTTTCCAGACAGACAGAGCGACGCTGTGAGGAGCAGGCCGGTTGAATATGCGATCTGACAGTCCATGGAGCACCGGCACCCGTGGACCCCCCGGTGACGTGTCATTCCCGGGGAGCGCCACGTGTCGATTTATGACATCATCATCTCAATCTCTATAAATAGAGGTCTTGAGAATTCATTTGAGGAGATAACATTTGGACATTTTCAGAACATTTTCACTTTCTCACTCTAGAATTCTAGAGAGAGAAACATACAGCACCCTGACTCTGGACCTAAGCATCGGACTGTGACTGTCATCGTGTATTCATCCTGCGCTATCGCCCTCGCAGCACTGCCACCCTCAAGCTCTGTCTGGGAAGCCCTTGGTCTCTGCCCTTGTTCCACCCTTGCTGTCTCTCAGTTTATATACTTGGAAGCTGACTCGGACTGCAGCCTTTGTGGCACCTCCACGTAAGTACGAACCCACTTTCCTTGGCATCAGGTTGTGAGCCCATCCCGTGGCGGCGATGACTATAAGGTTGTGAGTCCATCCCGCTGCGAGGGGTCCTCGTTCCGGAGCCACCCGTGATTGTGACGGCGATGGCTTTAAGGTTGTGAGCCCATCCCGTGGCGGTGATGACTTTAAGGTTGTGAGTCCATCCCTCTGCGAGGGGTCCTCGTGCCGGAGCCCCCCGTCATTGTGACGGCGATGGCTTTAAGGTTATGAGCCCATCCCGTGGCGATGATGACTATAAGGTTGTGAGTCCATCCCGCTGCGAGGGGTCCTCGTGCCAGAGGCCCCCCGTCATTGTGACGGCGATGACTTTAAGGTTATTATCCCATCCCATGGTGGCGATGACTATAAGGTTTTGAGTCCATCCCGCTGCAAGGGGTCCTCGTGCCGGAGCCCCCCGTGATTGTGACGGTGATTACTTTAAGGTTGTGAGCCCTTCCCGTGGCGGTGATGACTACAAGGTTGTGACTCTATCCCGCTGCGACGGGTCCTCGTGCCGGAGCCACCCGTGATTGTGGCTGCAACGACTTTAAGGTTATGAGCCCATCCTGTGGTGGCGATGACTATAAGGTTGTGAGTCCATCCCGCTGCGAGGGGTCCTCGTGCCAGAGCCCCCCGTCATTGTAACGGCGATGGCTTTAAGGTTGTGAGCCCATCCCGTGGCGGCAATGATTATAAGGTTGTGAGTCCATCCCGCAGCGAGGGTTCCTCGTGTCGGAGCCCCCTGTGATTGTGACGGCGATGGCTTTAAGGTTGTGAGCCCATCCCAAAAGCATGTAACATGATTGTGGCGCATGGGTTCGGTGCCTGTAGCACAAGACATCACCTGGTGCCGGGGGCACATGTCATGAAAGTGACGCACGGGCGCGGCGATGAGCGTCGCGGTGACAACACTTGGTGCGGGGGCACGTGTTATGAAAGTGGCACGGCGACGAACGTCGCGAAGCAATACTTGGTGCCGGGGCACGTATCATGAGAAAGGCGCACGGACGCGGCGACGAACGTCGCGGAGCAATACTTGGTGCCGGGGGCACGTATCATGAGAATGGCGCACGGGTGCGGCGACGAACGTCGCGGAGCAATACTTGGTGTCGGGGCACATGTTATGAAAGTGGCACGGCGATGAACGTCGCGGAGCAATACTTGGTGCCGGGGGGAACGTATCATGACGATGGCGCTCGGGTGCGACGACGAACGTCCTGAAGCAATACTTGGTGCCGGGGCACGTATCATGAGAATGGCGCAAATGCGCGGCGACAAACGTCCCGGAGCTATACTTGGTGCCGGGGCACGTATCATGAAAAAGGCGCACGGGCGCGGCAATGAACGTCGCGTAGACATACTTGGTGCCGAGGCACATATCATGAGAATGGCGCACGGGCGCGCGTCGGGTGTCCCGAAGATGGGATATGAGTTGAGTGTGCCTGTTATGACAAAATAATGAATGCAACATGTAGTAATGACAAATTTAGGAGTGGTGGTATGCGGTCATCGGCGACGGGTCATTCGGTGGTAGTGCACAACTTTGAGCGACGGGCATCGCGGGAGCGGTGCGTAGTCACGAATGACGGACGTCGTGAGGTTGATGCACGACGGACATCGCGTGGTTGGTGTACGAACGTCCGTAAACATCGCGGAGGTGCAAAGACTCGAGAAAACAAGTGCGCGCGGGAAGGGAGGCCATAGGCCAAAATTGGGGGAAGGCCAAGCCGCCACCCTTGGGGATGCCTTGGCCGACCCCTTGGGGAGGCCGAGACTGACCCTAGGGGGTGGCCAAAGCCAATGGCCAACTCCCATGAAGGGAGGCGAAGGCCATTCCCCTATCGGTGAACTTCAGGCGTGCTGACGGTAGGTGTTTTAATGGGTAACGACAAATCTGAAAGTTACGTTACAACGAAAGTGTCAAGTTGAATCATACCCACACGATGAACAAGGAGCCAAAGTCACATACAAAGCGTACGAAATGGAAAAAAGTGCGAAAAAGGGAGGTGCTCGAAGGGGTGTACCACCGGGCAAAAATGGCCAAGGCCATCCCCTCCTGGAGGCTGAGGCCGACCCCCTAAGCATGGGGAAGGCCGAGGCCGACCCCCTGGGGTTGGCCGAGGCCGACCCCCTGGGGTTGGCCAAGGCCAAATGGCCAACTTCCATTTTTGGAGCCCAAGGCCACTTCCCCTTCTGGCGAACTTCGAGCGCACCGTCGGTAGGTGTTCTGATGAGCAATGATGAATCTGGAAGTTGCGTTATGATGAGTGTGTTGCCAAGAATCTTACCCGCATTACGAACAGAGTGTCAAAGTCACGTGCAAAGCGTACGAAGCGAAAAAAAGTGCGAAAGGGACTGCGCGAAAAGTCAAAGTCACGGGGGGGGGGGGGAAGGTCAAGGCCAACCCCCCATGGAGGCCGAGGCCGACGACCCCATGAACTTGGGGGAGGCCGAGGCCGACCCCATGGGGTTGGCCAAGGCCTTTGCCCCTTGACCCCGTCGCTGCGGTTACGCCGTCGGTCGATGTTTTTGATGAAAAAATGTTCGGGTGGTCTTGGTGCGATGATCGTGCTACCGTGAGTCACGTTAACGTGAAATAAGTTGTGACCAAGTCTCGCACAAGGCGCGTGGAGCGAAAAACGTGCATGACTTGAGCGCGCGCAATTTGACCGGTTCGGTGCGTTTGAAGAATTGACTATTGAATGTGTCGACGTGTTTGCGCGAAGCGGGACCCCCGATGGGCCCTTGTGTCCGACCATGATATGTTGGGAACACAACCTAAATTGACAGATTAATTATTAGAACACAACCTAGCCTCACAAACAATTAATCTAATACTAATTCTTAATCGTTGTTCATTCTGACACTCTTAATAAAAACAAAAACGAATTGGATCCCTATAACGGCCAAACTTAACCAATAACCCTGCACACTCTATAACGCATTAAGATACTTTGAAATTTATAATAAATTGTTATAAAATACTTTTATACCTTCAAACAGAATAAAAAAGTTAAAATATAAATTTTCTGAATCTTTGAATATTTTCGAACTAAAAACATTCTCTTAAATACCAGAAAAAAACTCAAAAATAACAATTAATACTTCTAGCTCAAAACAAAGTTCAATAATTTTTATGGTAGCTTCATAATATATATAAAAAATATTAAAATTAAAATTAGGATTTAAAAAGCACTGAAATCATTCTAAAATATTTTATTTTGCTAAACCAAATGCGATACAAATTTAGTATCATCAGCTTTAAAAATCATGAAACTGAAATTGAAGCTTCTTTATACCTTGAAAACATCACATAAATTCTCTCAGAATTTAATAAGAATTTTAAAGGCCCCAAATGGATTTTAGGATAATTGAATTCTCAGAAAATATAAAAATACCAAACGATTTCAGAAAAATATGAAATTTTAACAATAATTATAATCTTGCCCGAAGAACATTTCTATAGTTTTCATCATTTTTGAACAATTTTAAGATACCTAAGAGCCACGTGGTACAACTGTGCAAGCACAGTGTACCACCCCTCTGTATAAACCCATTATACTGTCAACCATATTCTTCTTCCTCTTACACTTCTATGTTTGCTGGCTGAAAAAACAGAGTACACAGTGCATTCTCTCCCTCACTATTAACACACTGATGCCAAGGAAACTGGTTCGTACTTACGTGGAGGTGTCACAAAGGCTGCAGTCCGTGTCAGCTTCCAAGTATGCAAAGTGAGAGACAACAAGGACGGAGTAAGGGCTGAGAGCAAGGCTTCCCAAGCAGGCCGTGAGGAGTGGCAGTGCTGCGAAGGCAAGGCTAAGACGAACAGGGCTGGCAGTCGACAGTCCAAGTCAGAGTTCGAGTCGAAGTCCAATGCTATGGTCCAAAGTCACGGTCCAAAGTTACGGTCCAAAGTCACGATCCAAAGTTATGTTTCTCTCACTAGAATCCAAGAGCTCCCAAATTCTAGAGTGAGAAAGTGATTTTTGTAAGAAAAGCCAAAAGTCCCTTTTTGAGTCATAAAGTTCACTATTTATAGGAAACAGTGTGCTTATGTCATAGAGTGCCACATGTCATCCCCTAGGAGTGACACGTCACTAGGGGGTCCCAAAATGCCGGTTCTCTGTTGGATTGTCGGTTCCCAAATTCGCATTGCCTGCCTCACACAGCGTCGTTCTACCTGTCTGAGAAGACTGACCACACCGCGGTAGCATGATCAGAGTAAGCCCGTTGCCCCAGCCATCGATCCAAGCCCTTATTGAATCCCACGAGGTGCGTCAAGAGACGCGCAGAGAACCTGACAGTGGTGAGGGTTGCCCCTGTAGCGAACTGCCAGGCGGACTAGGTGCGATGCCCTCCAATGACCCACTCCGGTCCCGGAGTGACCCGGGGGTCATTGTCCTGGTGGCGTTGACGATCGACAGTAAAATGAGTGGACATAGTCGCAGCTCAATGCTCGGAGTCCGGGGCGAGGGGTCCTCGTGCCGGAGCCTCCTGTGACTATGACGGTGATGGCTATAAGGTTGTGAGCCCATCCCGTGGTGGCGATGACTATAAGGTTGTGAGTCCATCCCGCTGCGAGGGGTCCTCGTGCAGGAGCCCCCCGTGATTGTGACGGCGATGGCTATAAGGTTGTGAGCCCATCCCGGTGCGGCGATGACTATAAGGTTGTGAGTCCATCCCGATGCGAGGGCCGGAGCCCCCCTGTGATTGAGACGGCGATGGCTATAAGGTTGTGAGCCCATCCCGGTGTGGCAATGACTATAAGGTTGTGAGTCCACCCCGATGCGAGGGCCGGAGCCCCCCTGTGATTGAGACGGCGATGGCTATAAGGTTGTGAGCCCATCTCGGTGCGGCGATGACTATAAGGTTGTGAGTCCATCCCGATGCGAGGGCCGGAGCCCCCCTATGATTGAGACGATGATGGCTATAAGGTTCTGAGCTCATCCCGGTGCGAGGGCCGAAGCCCCCTGTGATTGAGACGGCGATGGCTTTAAGGTTGTGAGCCCATCCTGGTGCGAAGGCTGGAGCCCCTTGTGATTGAGACGACGATGGCTTTAAGGTTGTGAGCCCATCTCGGAAGTATGTAACATGATTATGGCGCATGGGCGCGGTGCCTACAGCACGAGACAATACTTGGTACCGGGGCACATGTTATGAAAGTGGCGCACGGGCGCGGCGAGAAACGTTGCAGAGACAATACTTGGTACCATTGGCACATGTTATCAAAATGGCGCGGCGACGAACGTCGCAAAGCAATACTTGGTGCCGGAGGCATGTATGATGAGAATGGCGCATGGGCGCGGCGACGAACGTCACGGGGCAATACTTGGTGCCGGGGCACGTATCATGGAAGTGGCGCACGAGCGCGGCGACAAGCGTCGCGGAGACAACACTTGGTGCCGGGGCACGTGTTATGAACGTGGCGCACGGGCGCGGCGACGAACGTCGTGGAGACAATACCTGGTGTTGTGGGCACATGTCATGGAAGTGGCGCACGGGCGCGGCGATAAGCGTCGCGGAGACAACACTTTATGCCGGGGCACGTATCATGGAAGTGGGGCATGGGTACAACGACGAACGTCGCGGAGACAATACCTGGTGCCGTGGGCATGTATCATGGAAGTGGCGCACGAGCGCGGCGACGAGCGTCACGGAGATAACAATTGGTGCCAAGGCACGTGTTATGAACGTGGCGTACGGGCACGGTGACGAACGTCATGGAGACAATACCTGGTGTCGGGGGCACATGTTATGAAAGTGGCTCGGGGACGAACATCGTGGAGCAATACTTGGTGCTGGGGGCACGTATCATGATGATGGTGCACAGGCACGGTGACGAACATCGCGGAGCAATACTTGGTGCCGGGGGCACGTATGATGAGAGTGGCGCACAGGCATGGCGACGAACATTGCGAGGTTGATGCATGATGGACGTCGCGAGCTTGATGAACGATGGACGTCGCGAGCTTGATGCACGACGGATGTCGTGAGGTTGATGTACGAACATCCGTAAACATCGCGGAGGTGAAAAGACTTTAGAAAACAAGTGTGCGCGGGAGGGGAGGCCATATGCCAAACATTGGGGGGAAGGCCAAGGCCACCACCCTTGGGGAGGCTGAGGTCGACCCCTTGGGGAGGCCTCGGCCGACCCTAGGGGATGGCCAAGGCCAATGACTAACTCCCATGAAGGGAGGCCAACGCCACTCCCCTTTTCGGTGAACTTCGGGCGCGCCGACGGTAGGTGTTTTGATGGGCAATGGGAAATGCGGAAGTTGCATTACGACGAGCGCGTCGACTTGAATCGTACCCACATGAAGAGCAAGGTATCAAAGTCACATAAGAAGCCTACAAAGCAAAAAAAAAGTGCAAAAAGGACTTTGCACGAAAAGTGAAGAACCGAGGGGGGAAGGCCAAGGCCAACCCCCCATGAGAGGCCGAGGCCGGCCCCATGGCCTTGGGGGAGGCCGAGGCCGACCCCATGGGGTTAGCCAAGGCCTTTGCCCCTTGACCCCATTGCTCCGGTTGCACCGTCGATCGACATTTTTTGGTGAAAAGGTGTTCGGGTGGTCTTGGCGTGACGATCGCGCTAGCGTGAGTAACGTTGAGGTAAAATAATTGGTGGCTAGGTCGCGCGTGAGGCGTGCAAAGCAAAGAATACACGTGACTTGGGCGCGCGCACTTTTACCGATTCGATGCGTTGGAAATTGACTGTTGACAATGTCGACGTGTTCGCGTGAAGCGGGACCCCTAGTGGGCCTTTGGGTACGACCAGAATAGGTTGGGAACACACACTACACTTACATACACAATTACATAGCTTTTTCTTCTCCTTTCAAGAACCATTTTTCACATACACACCTAGCTTCACTCTTAAGGCAGCCCTTTTCCTTCTCCCCTTTCAAGCACACAACACAACACCCACAAAGACTCTCACACAGTCCACTCGTGGCTGCACTACTTCCTCTATTTTCTTTCCTTACGCATTTCACACATACATACATACACTACCATCCTTTCCTTTCTTCAAGACCCATTTCACCCACAACCTCACAAAAACCACACAGCAGGTTGCCTTGCAATCCCCTTTTTCAAGACCCACAACCCTTCCATAGAAACTCAAATAAGCTCATCTCTCACCCAAGAAATGCGCTCGCCACTATTCAACCTCCTACAAACCTCGAATTAACCTAAATTGACAGATTAATTATTAGAACACAACCTAGCCTCACAAACAATTAATCTAATACTAATTCTTAATTGTTGCTCATTCCGACACTCTTAATAAAAACAAAAACGAATTGGATCCCTCGAACGGCTAAACTTAACCGATAACCCTGCACACTCTATAACGCATTAAGTGTAACGCCCCGGATTTATTTCCAGTGCGTTAATGCCAAATATACAGAGATCAGATAAAATCCTATAATTATCATAAGACTCCAAAATGGTAAATCAGAGCATTCAGTAATATTCCCAAAATACATCCACATTTAACACAATGGCCCCAAGTCTTTATACAATTCAAGTACTCCGATACAGAGTTTTCCAAAATAAAACCTTAATAATAACAATATGTCTCAATCATTACACTCAAAATATCAGTACTAACTCTGAAACAAAGGCAGCTAATTCTTGATCACTCAGTTAGCCCTTCGATCCCAAAGTCCCACCTACTGATCACCTGAAAGGAGAAACCATAAGGAGGAATGAGCCAAATGCCCAGTAAGGTCGCTTAAGGAGCAATCAACGGAAACAAAAATGTCTGAGAAACGAGATTTCAGAAGCATAAAAGTTTGTTCCCAACCTATTCTGGTCGTACCCAAGGGTCCACTAGGGGTCCCGTTTCACGCGAACACGTCGACATTGTCAACAGTCCATTTTCCAACGCATCAAACTGGTTAGCGCCCGCGCGCCCAAGACACGTGTTTTTCTCACTTCACGCGCTTCGTGCACGACTTATACATTTTATTTCGCGTCGACATCACTCACGCTAGCGCGATCGTCACGTCGGGACCATCCGAACACCTTTTCATCAAAAACATCGGCCGACGGCACATTTGGAGAAACGGGGTCAAGGGGAAAATGGCCTTGGCCAACCCCAGGGGGTCGGCCTCGGCCTTCCCCATGCCATGGGGGTCGGCCTCGGCCTCCTAGAGGGGTTGGCCGCGGCCATTTTCCCCCGGTGGTTCACCCCTTTTTTTTCGGCACCCCCACCCCCCCCCACGCCCACCCAGGCGCCTGGGCAGCCGCAAATTCGGGCAGCCCCCTTCCCACCCCTTCAGGTGGGTCTTCCCCACTCTCTCTTCCCACATTTAATTCCCTCTCTCCCTTTCTCTTTCTCCCATTACTTCCAACTTTTACTTTTTCTCTTTCTTCACTCACATCACCCAAAAACACACTCCTTTCTCTCTCAACCTCACGTGGGTCTCCTCCCTTCCCTCTCTTCCTTCTTCTTTCTTCCTTCTTCCTCACTCATTACTTACATTAAAGTCCCCCCACTTACAACCTTCTATCTCTCTCTTCTTCACTCTCCCACATCACTCTCTTTCAGATTACCCAATCATCACTCATCCATCTCACACTCCCATTAATCATTTCTCTTTCTCTCTTACACCCTATGACACATTCTCTTCCTCTCACATTTTTTTAATTCCCCCCTTTCACCTTACTTCACTCTCATCATTTCCCCCCTACAATCCCTCCCATATTTTCCCACACCCACACCCTCGGCCTCGGCCTCCCTATCCCTTTCCCCTAGGCCGACCCCCTCTCCCCTCTTCATTCACTCACCCTTCTCACTCCTCTCCAATCACACACTCATTATCTCTCTCTCTCTCTCTCTCTCTCTCTCTCATGAAAGACTCATATTCTTTCATCTATCCTTCCCTTATTCCTCACGTGTCACCTTCCTCTCCATCCCTCCACTCCTTTTTTCATTAACCCCAAGACAAGATACTCTTACATTCACATCTTCTAACGCCCCTCTCTCCCTCCCATTTAATTCACATCATCATTTCTTTACATTTCTCTCACCAATCCCCACTTCCTTTTTTTCACAAACCCATCTCACACCCACTAAACACCCACCACCTTCGGCTCACCCACATCCCCACCCCTCGGCCTCGGCCTCCCCACCCCCCTTCCCACGGCCGACCCCCTCCCTCTTTCTCTTCTTCTACCTCAACCCTATTAACTCCTTTCACTACTACCCCAATTTCATACTTACACATACTTTATTTACACTACTTCATAAATACAACACCTCTCATACTCAACATTTTTTTCTTTCTCATATTCCATTATACTCACCATACAACACTTAACATTTTTTTCTATCTAACCAAATCAAAAACTAACATACCAATTTTACTACAACTAAAAAACTTCATATGCTTTGGGGTAGCACTTCTTGACTCCCTTCGTTACCCATTTTCTCAATTTTCCATACTTAGATTTTTTTTGCAACATTGACCGCCTTGCATTGCCCACGCCCCTGCACCCGTCGTGGACCGCCCTCCCCCCCCCTCGCGACGCCCGACCGCGCACATCGCGCCCCTACCCATCTCTTACTCTTCTACACTTAGAACTTTTTTTGCATTTTTTTACCACGCCCCGTGTCGTGACAACCCCGACATCAACGTCTTTGGTAGGTGGTGCGCGAGGTAGCTCGAACCACTTACTTCTACTCATTGTTCAAATGCCCGTCGCCATACCCAGGCACCGCGTCGCCCGGGCGTCACTCCGCGACCCCGTTGCCCATACGTCACTCTGCGAACCCCTCGTCCAGACGCCATCTCCGCGACCCCCTCGTCCCGACGCCATCTCCGTGAACCCCATCGCCCGTCGTCCGGACATCGTCTCCGCGACCCCCGTCGCTGTCGCCTTCGTCTGAACGCCATCTCCGCGACCCCGGTCACCCGTCGTCCGAACGTTATCTCCGCGACCCCCGTCGCCCGTCGTCCGAACGCCATCTCCGCGACCCCCGTCACCCGTCGTCAGAACGTCATCCCCGCGACCGCTGTCGCCCTCGTCCGAGCGTCATCTTCGCGATCCCCATCGCACGTCGCTCGGGCGTCATCTCCGCGACCCCCGTCGCCCGTGCGCCAACTCCACGACCGCACTCATGCGCCCCATCGTCGTGCCCTTATGTCAACGCCCAAGCATTCCAAGGTCTCAATAGGTGGTGCACGAGGTGGCTCGAGCCACCTACTCTTCACCTTCATCATTCAAAAATGACGTCAGCAACTCTCCGGCCAAAGAACATCAAAAATTATTTCAAGTGTTTATGCGTGCAGCGCCCGCTCGGGTCGCCCCTCCGTGCACACCACACGAAGGGGGCTTATGTTCCCAACCTATTCTGGTCGTACCCAAGGGCCCACTAGGGGTCCCGTTTTACGCGAACACGTCGACATTGTCAACAGTCAATTTTCCAACGCATCAAACTAGTCAGCACCCGCGCGCCCAAGACACGTGTTTTTCTCACTTCACGCGCTTCGTGCGCGACTTAGACATTTTATTTCGCGTCGACATCACTCACGCTAGCGCGATCGTCATGTCGGGACCATCCGAACACCTTTTCATCAAAAACATCGGCCGACGACACATTTGGAGAAACGGGGTCAAGGGGAAAATGGCCTTGGCCCACCCCAGGGGGTCGGCCTCGGCCTTCCCCATGCCATGGGAGTCGGCCTCGGCCTCCTGGAGGGGTTGGCCTCGGCCATTTTCCCCCGGTGGTTCACCCCTTTCCCGCATATCCCTTTTCGTACTTATTTCCCCTCGTATGCTTCGTACATAACCTTGGCACCTTGATCGCTACGTGGGTACGATTCTTGGCAACGCGCTCCTCATAATGCAACTTTCGGATTCATCATTGCTTGTCAAAACACTTACCGACGGCGCGCCCGAAGTTCACAAAAGGAGAAGTGGCCCTGGGCTCCGAAAATAGAAGATGGTCATTTGCCCTTGGCTAACCCCAGGGGGTCGACCTCGGCCTTCCCCATGCCATGGGGGTCGGCCTCGGCCTTCCCCAGGCCTAGGGGGTCAGCCTCGGCCTCTAGGAAGGGTTGGCCTCGGCCATTTTCCCCCGGTGGTTCACCCCTTCGCGCAAACCCCTTTTTTTGCACTCTTTTCGCTTCATACGCTTTGCGCGTGACTTTGAAACCTTTTTCGTCATGTGGATATGATTCACATTGACACGTTCGTCGTAACGCAACTTTCGGATTCGCCATTGCTCATCAAAACCCCTACTGTCGGCGCGCCCAAAATTCACCGAATTGGTGAATGGCCTTGGCCTCCCTTCATGGGAGTTGGCGATTGGCCTTGGCCACCCCCTAGGGTCGGCCTCGGCCTCGGCCTCCCCAAGGGTGGTGGTCTTGGCCTCCCCCCAATGCTTGGCCTATGGCCTCGCTGCCAGCGCGCACTTGTTTCCTTGAGTCTTCGCACCTCCGTGATGTTTACGGACGTTCTTACGTTAACCTCACGACATCCGTCGCGCATCAACCTCGTGACGTCCGCCGCCTGTGACCGCATACTGCTCCCGCGATGCCCGTCGTCCAAAGTCGCGCGCTACCGCCGAATGACCCGTCGACAACGACCGCATACCATCCCTCCCGACTTTGTCGTTACTACATGTTGCATTCATTATCTTGTTATGACAGGTACACTTAGCTCACATCCTGTCTTCGGGACACCTGACGCGCGCCCTTGCGCCATTCTCATGATAGGTGCCCCGACACCAAATATTGCTCCGCGACGTTTGTCGCCGCGCCCTCGCGCCATCGTCATGATACGTGCCCCCGGCACTAAGTCTTGCTCCGCGCCGTTCGTCGCCGCGCCCACACGCCATCGTCATGATACGTGCCCCCGGCACCAAGTATTGCTCCGCGACGTTCGTCGCCGCGCCCTCGCGCCATCGTCATGATACGTGCCTCCGACACCAAGTATTGCTTTGCGCCGTTCGTCGTCGCACCACTTTCATAACACGTGCCTCGGCACCAGGTATTGTCCCCGCGACGTTCGTCGCCGTGCCCGTGTGCCACTTTCATAACATGTGCCCCGGCACCAAGTGTTGTCTCCGCGACGTTCGTCGCCGCGCCCGTGCACCACTTTCATAACATGCCCTGGCACCAGGTATTGTCTCGTGCTATAGGCACCGCGCCCATGCGCCACAATCATGTTGGATGCTACCGGGATGGGCTCACAACCTTATAGCCATCGCCGTCTCAATCACAAGGGGGGGATTCGACCCTCGTACCGGGATGGGCTCACAACCTTATAGCCATCGCCGTCTCAATCACAGGGGGGGCTTCGGCCCTCGTACAGGGATGGGCTCACAACCTTATAGCCATCGCCGTCTCAATCACAGGGGGGCTTCGGCCCTCATACCGGGATGGGCTCACAACCTTATAGCCATCGCCGTCTCAATCATAGGGGGGCTTCGGCCCTCGTACCGGGATGGGCTCATAACCTTATAGCCATCGCCGTCTCAATCATGGGGGGGGGGGGCTTCGGCCCTCGTATCAGGATGAGCTCACAACCTTATAGCCATCGCCGTCTCAATCACAGGGGGGGCTTTGGCCCTCATATCGGGATGGGCTCACAACCTCATAGCCATCGCCGTCATAGTCACAGGGGGCTCCGGCACGAGGACCCCTCGCCACGGACTCGGAGCACTGAGCTGCGACCATGTCCGCTCATGTTACCATTGATCGTCGACACCACCAGGGCAATGACCCCCGGGTCACTCCGGGACGGGAGTAGGTCCTTGGAGGGCACCGCGCCTAGTCCGCCTGGCAGTTGGCTACAGGGGTAACCCTCACCACTATCAGGTTCTCTGCGCGTCTCTTGACGCACCTCATGGGATTCAGTAAGGGCTTGGATTGGTGGCTGGGGCAACGGGTTTACTCTGATCATGCCGTCATGGTATGGTCAGTCTTCTCAGACAGGTAGAGCAACGTTGTGCGAGGCAGGCAACGTGAATTTGGGAACTGGCATTCCAACGGAGAACCGATATTTTTGGGACCCCCTGGTGACGTGTCACTCCCAGGGGACGACATGTGGCACTTTATGACATAAGCACACTGTTTCCTATAAATAGTGAACTTTACTACTCAAAAAAGGACTTCTTCTTCATTCTCACAAAAATCACTTTCTCACTCTAGAATTGGAGAGCTCTTGGATTCTAGAGAGAGAAACATAAAATTGGACATAACTTAAGATCGTAACATCGGACCCTGACTTTGACCTCGACTCGGACCCTGACTTGGACTACCGACTACCGGCCCTGTTCGTCTTAGCTTTGCCTTCGCAGCACTGCCTTTCCTCACAGCCCGTCTGGGAAGCCTTGCTCTCAGCCCTTACTACGTCCTTGCTGTCTCTCACTTTGCATACTTGGAAGCTGACACGGACTGCAGCCTTTGTGGCACCTCCACGTAAGTAAGAACCCATTTTCCTTGGCATCATTTTGGCGACCCCGCTGGGGAGGTGACCATCGTACTGCAGTCTGTCTATCTTCCGCATTCAGTCTTCATGCCTAGACAACAAAAAGTTACGAGGACTACCAGCCAAGGCCTCAACCCCATTGTCCAAGAGAAGCTTCATCTTGATGACTAGGAGGAGACTTGTGTTGTCCGACTCCAAGGCTAACCATAATACGACCAACCGACACCATGCTCACGACTTGCTCCAGTCGTCTCTTCCCAACTGTCGGCCTTTTGCCGCTGGCACTACCTACGTGCAAACCACCCCCCAAAAAGTTGCTCCCCACCACCAACCCATTTGTACCATTGTCATCCCCACAATGCCTCGGGTTATCCTGTCCGGGGGCTAAGGTGCCAGGATCATTCCGACCGGGCACACAAACCTTCGCCTGCTTCGTATGTCACCACGACATGTTGCCTCCCTATGGGTTCAATGGAGTTGTATACTTTTCCAGACTTAGAAAATTTTTCAAGCTACATTACTCTTGCACAAGTCTATTGACATCACCCACACCCTTGGGGGGCTTCACCCCTTCCCAACCCCTTTGGCCTCACATTGCAACGACTTGGTACGTGGTGCGCGGGGTGGCTCGAGCCGCGCTACTACGATCACATCATCGTCCCTGATTCACTTTTTTTGACACTTAGAAAAAAATTTTCGTTTTTTCGCTGCCAGTCATCGATCACCCCCCTCAGTGGCCTCCTCATCACCCTTGCCCGAGCTCAGTTTTTTTTCAACACTTAGAATTTTTTTTTTTGAAGTTTTCATCTTCCCCATTTACTCCCAACATTCATGCTCTCTATCACTCTCTCTATGTCTCCAGTCACTCTCCCTCTCACATGATCCAACACTACATCTTATTTTCCTCCCTCACCACTCTTTCTCCACATTATACGCAACTCCCATCTTTCTCTCTTGGTACATCATGAAAAAAAAAATTCATTGGAGGTTCCCTCCTTAGGGAGGCCAACAATTTTTTTTGGCACCCCCCACCCCCCCCCCCCGCCCACCCAGGCGCCTGGGCAGCCCCAAATTCGGGCAGCCCCCTTCCCATCCCACCAGGTGGGTCTTCCCCACTCTCTCTTCCCACATTTAATTCCCTCTCTCCCTTTCTCTTTCTCCCATCACTTCCAACTTTCACTTTTTCTCTTTCTTCATTCACATCACCCAAAAACACACTCCTTTCTTTCTCAACCTCACGTGGGTCTCCTCCCTTCCCTCTCTTCCTTCTTCTTTCTTCCTTCTTCCTCACTCATTACTCACGTTAAATTCCTCCCACTTACAACCTTCTCTCTCTCTCTCTCTTCTTCACTCTCCCACATCACTCTCTTTCACATTACCCAATCATCACTCATCCATCTCACACTCCCATTAATCATTTCTCTTTCTCTCTTACGCCCTATGACACATTCTCTTCCTCTCACATTTTTTTAATTCCCCCCTTTCACCTTACTTCACTCTCATCATTTCCCCCTACAATCCCTCCCCCATTTTCCCACACCGACACCCTCGGCCTCGGCCTCCCCATCCCCTTCCCCTAGGCTGACCCCCTCTCCCCTCTTCATTCACTCACTCTTCTCACTCCTCTCCAATCACAGACTCATTATATATATATATATATATATATATATATATATATATATATATCTCCCTCTCTCTCTCTCTCTCATGAAAGACTCATATTCTTTCATCTCTCCTTCCCTTATTTCTCACGTGTCACCTTCCTCTCCATCCCTCCACTCCTTTTTTCATTAACCCCAAGACAAGATACTCTTACATTCCCATCTTCTAACGCCACTCTCTCCCTCCCATTTAATTCACATCATCATCTCTTTACATTTCTCTCACCAATCCCCACTTCCTTTTTTTCACAAACCCATCTCACACCCACTAAACACCCACCACCTTCGGCTCACCCACATCCCCACCCCTCGGCCTCGGCCTCCCCACCCCCCTTCCCACGGCCGACCCCCTCCCTCTTTCTCTTCTTCTACCTCAACCCCATTAACTCCTTTCACTACTACCCCAATTTCATACTTACACATACTTTATTTACACTACTTCATAAATACAACATCTCTCATACTAAACTTTTTTTCTTTCTCATATTCCATTATACTCACCATACACAACACTTAACATTTTTTTTCTATCTAACCAAATCAAAAACTAACATACCAATTTTACTACAACTAAAAAACTTCATATGCTTTGGGGTAGCACTTCTTGACTCCCTTCGTTACCCATTTTCTCAATTTTCCATACTTAGATTTTTTTTGCAACATTGACCGCCTTGCATTGCCCACGCCCCTGCACCCGTCGTTGACCGCTCCCCCCATCGCGACGCCCGATCGCGCACATCGCGCCCCTACCCATCTCTTACTCTTCTACACTTAGAAATTTTTTTGCATTTTTTTACCACACCCCGTGTCGTGACAACCCCGACATCAACGTCTTTGGTAGGTGGTGCGCGAGGTAGCTCGAACCACTTACTCCTACTCATTGTTCAAATGCCCGTCGCCATACCCAGGCACCGCGTCGCACGGGCGTCACTCCGCGACCCCGTTGCCTATACGTCACTCTGCAACCCCCTCGTCCAGACGCCATCTCCGTGACCCCCTCGTCCCGACGCCATCTCCGCGACCCCCGTCGCCAGTCGTTCGGACATCGTCTCCGCGACCCCCGTCGCTGTCGCCTTCGTCCGAACGCCATCTCCGCGACCCCGGTCGCCCGTCGTCCGAACGTGATCTCCGCGATCCCCGTCGCCCGTCGTCCGAACGTCATCTCCACGACCCCCATCGCCCGTCGTCAGAACGTCATCCCCGCGACCGCTGTCGCCCTCGTCCGAGCGTCATCTTCACGATCCCCGTCGCACGTCGCTCGGACGTCATCTCTGCGACCCCCGTCGCACGTCGCTCGGACGTCATCTCCGCGACCCCCGTCGCCTGTGCGCCGACTCCACGACCGCACTCATGCGCCCCATCGTCGTGCCCTTATGTCAACGCCCAAGCATTCCAAGGTCTCAATAGGTGCACTACAAGAAAACAGGCTTTTAGCGACGGGGAAATCTGTCGCTAAAAGCCCAAAATCCGTCGCTAAAATAATTAGCGACGGATTCACCGTCGCTAAATATCCCTCGTATAAAAGCCCGTCACTAATAGTTTAGCGACGGAATTTTTTAAATCCGTCGCTAAATATGTGATTTTTGCCGACGGAATTATTTTTCATTAGCGACGGATATTCCGTCGCTAATTATATTTTTAGAATTTTAATTTATTTTCTTTTTTGTCCAATTAGCGACGGATTAAATATTTTAGCGACGGAATATTCCGTCGCTAAATAACTGATTGAAAGGAATACTTTAGCGACGGAATAAATCCGTCGCCAAAAGTCAATTTTTTTTTTGAATTTTTTTTTTATTTTTCAATTACCTAGACCTGTAATACAATTTTCAATTCTCAACAACAACGCGCAATAATCAATACAGAAAGAAATATATATAATCAATTATAAAAAATATTTATTATAAAAAAAACTCATACATGTACAAGCCGGGAACCGGATATAGCCGGTTAGGAGAGGGGAGAAGAGTACAAGCCGGGCGCGGGGGGCACGGGAAGGGGCTCATCAGGGGTTCCCGAGTCCCGGATCTGGATCCTGCTGATCCGGGGCCAGGGCGGCTGGTCCAGCAGTGCCTTGCTCCCTCATCATCCGGCACACCACTGTAGCAATGCGCTGGATCTCCTCGTCGTCCAACTGAGGCCGAGGAGCCGGTGTCTGTGGAGGGGCAGCAGGGGGTGAGGACGCTCCTATCACGGCACGAGGAGTCGTGCTAGGCAGGCCGCGTATGCGGCCTTTCGGCCGATTCACGACCTCCGGCGTATCCAGCCATCGCTTCAACCCCCCAGTACTCGCAGCCGTACTAGTGGACGCTGATGGCTGTCCGGACTGCTGCTCGGACCCCCTTAGCTGTTCATACGAGGCCTGCAAAAATAGTGGTTTAACGATATGTTAGGGCATTAATTAACGAAACAGACATTGAGGATAGAAAGAAAAAACATTAACTTAAATAAATTGACTCACATCGATCCGCCGGGCAATATCTGAAATATAGTCGCCCGCCTGGTGCGTCTCGTCCTTGTCCTTCTTCCGCACGTGCGTCTGAGTATAGGTCAGAGCTATGACCTCATCCTCCTCTAGATCCGGGTGCTCGACCGCGTTCATGTGTCGGACGATGTCGTGTGGCACCGACCCCCCCGTGTGCGTCGGATCTCTGTTCTGTCTGTTCTCAGCCCCGCTCTTACTCTTGGCGTCCCAACCTGGATCCGCAGCCCACCGATCTATCATCTCCCCCCATACACGGTGAGATATCCAATGTGGGGGATATTTCGTCATGTCCGTCATCGGGGCACCCGCGGGCAGCGCCTTCTTCGCCCGGTCCCGTGCATCGTGGAGCCATCGGCGGTAATTCTTGCCGATGTAGGCAAAGAAAGCCTGCTGCCCCAGTACCTGCTGCTCAGGCGTGTCAAACGTGAACCCCTCCTGTAATGCATTCAATAACACAAATTAACAACATAAAACAAACTGTAATTTAACATTTACTAACGCTGAAAAAAATACTTCACCGTACCAGCCACTCCTCCCATAGGGCCTCCCTCGCAGCGGCATCCCAGTCCTTCCAGTACAGGCGTGGCTCGAAGAATCGGCCCTTCACAAGAACGCCGATCTTCGTCCTCGCCATATTCTCCAGGATCCTGCCAAAGAAGTAATTAAATTAATTAATACAGTTCAAATATAAATTAACACCCAAAAATTTTAAACATAAGGCATGAGGTGATATTTTTAGTACTTACAGGCCCTCCTGCGTGAGCGTAACTCTCTGTTTACGCTGGGGGTCGATGCGTACCCCGCGTGTCGGACCACGGCCTCGTCGAGATCCTACAAAACACAGACATTAATACAGTTCAAATATAAGGCTAGCGAAAATGTACGAAACACCGTTATCAACTATACCTGAGGTAGAACCCACGGAAGATGGAGAATGCACGCGCGTGTGGGATGAATCTGCGTCGGGCTGGGGCGACAGCTCGAGCTGGGGCTAGGGCTAGGGCGACGGCGATGGCTGGGGCTGGGGCGACGGTGACGGCGACGGCTGGGGCTGGGCCCCCGATGGCTGTCCGCGATCACTCTGTGCCTCGTCATCAGTAGGCAATGACGAGGTGGGACTAACCGGGGAGGAAGCAGCTCGGCGTCCAGCCCGGCCACGAATAGCCCGTATCCTATCCATATCTGACTTCATATAGATTATATACAAAGACATTAACACGTGAAAAACAATAATTTAGGCATAAATCATCATCGGCACTATATATATATATATATAAACGGATGTGCAAAAACACATCAATAAACACCAAGTTCTAAAATGTTACTACATTTTTCCCGTGATGTTACAACATTACAAGTCAATCATTTTCAGTTTGCGAATCATCTTCATCACTATCCTCGTCGCCCTCTTCTTCGTGGGACTCGTCGTCCTCTTCATCTTCTAATTCATCCTCTTCATCAGTAGACTCGGTCACATCATCTCCAACACTTTCAACATCTTCCGCGTCATCATCTACGACTTCTTCTCCCACAAGAAGTGTTGTTGGAAGAGGAAGATCGTCCTCCTCGTTGTTGACCTCAACAGGGAACAAGACACGTGGTTGGTCGGCTTGAAAGGAGTCTAGCTCACTGTCATATGTCACGGGCAATTTCTTGGACTTGATAGTTGTATACCAATGAGATTTGGGATTGGCGACGTCCTCCGCGTAAAAGACTTGTACAGCTTGACTAGCAAACACAAAGGGCTCGTCTGATGCAAGTCTTGACTTGACATTGACATCTACAATCCCTTGAGAGCTAACACGGATTCCTCTACTGCATGTGACATCGAACCACGTACACTTGAACATTACCAGGCGGTTTTGGGAACCCAGATATGTTAGCTCAACAATCTCATCTAGCTCTCCGTAAAAATCCATGCAATTCTCGGCATAACAGTCGCCGTTGACCAAGACTCCACTGTTTTGGGTTTGTTTTGTTCGGTCATCATCTTTTACGTTAAACCTAAACCCGTTGATGATATAGCCTCCGTAACAGGATGTTTGTTTGTTAGGGCCTTCGGCTAGTAATTTCAAGCAGGAGGCCACTGGTCTATCCATTGACTGAACCTATTGTAGATGACGGTAAAAATTAAGGATAAATCAGTATACTAATTGGCCACAGAACTGTATATAACACATAATATAATTTCGTTAAATAATCTTACACGGATTTTGAACCACTGTACAAATTGTGATTTCCGATGAGATTCAAGTCCAGCGGGATCAGTGATTAAAGATTCCGCATCGAACTCACTGCAAACCAATATGCATTTAACTCGCTTAACACACACTTTCAATTATGTACAGCAATGTAAGTGAATTAAGACTTTAACTTACTCAACGAATGCCGAAACTTCATCGCAATTTAGAAGGGCATATATTGTTGCAGCACTGTACTCTTCATCTGTTAGCCATCGAGTATACGTTCGGCCGAACGGACTACCTGACTGCTTGAATATTGACAATTGCCCTTCCAAATTTGTGCTTGCTCCGGGATCATTTCGGCCTAGTTGATTTAACCTTGTACCAACATCCGAACCGAAATATTGACTACAAAAGTTTACAAGTTCTTCCATTACGTAAGCCTCCGCAATTGAGCCCTCAACCCGAGCCTTATTACGGACTTTTTTCTTTAAATGGAACATGAACCTAGAAGTTTAGGGAATCGAGTTAGGTGGAATATCAATGATAACAGATGTCGCATTAAGTGTAAACGAACAACTGTAACAATTTAAGGATTACCTCTCGAAGGGATACATCCACCGATATTGCACGGGTCCACCCATCTTAGCTTCATATGCCAAGTGAACAGGCAGATGCTCCATTGAATCAAAGAACGAAGGTGGGAAGATTTTCTCCAGCTTGCAAATCGTCACCACAATGTTCTTCTCAAGCACTTCCATGTTACTCACCCGGATCGTAGAAGAGCATATATCTCGAAAGAAATGAGATAATTCAGTCAAAGTCTCGCAAACAACCCGTGGCAACAGTCCCCGGAAGGCAATAGGAATGAATCTCTCCATGAATACGTGGCAGTCGTGACTCTTCATCCCTTGGAACTTGCATTCCGATACATTGCAACAACGAGATATGTTGGACGCAAACCCATCCGGAAGCTTCAAATTCTTAACCCACTGACAGACCTTCTCCACTTGTTTCTTGTCTAGACAGTAAGGTGCTTTCGGAAGTATGGTCCTCCCACTGACTGTCCGAGGATGCAATTCACGGCGTACACCCAACTGTTGTAGATCCCTTCTCGCTTTAAGGTGATCTTTCGATTTGCCCTTGAAATTCATCACTGTGTTGAACACATTATCAAAAACGTTCTTCTCAATATGCATCACATCCATGTTGTTTCGGATAACGAGCGTCCTCCAGTAGGCTAACTCCCAGAAGATACAAAATTTTCTCCAGTTGTGCTCTTTCCCGAACCCTGCAATCTTCTGATCCGGCACACCCTTACCGTGTGGTATGTCAGTATCAAGTGCCTCCAGGTGTGAGAGTACTTCTTCACCAGATGGGTAGTCCAGCGTGACAACCTCACGCTCGATTGTCCCGTCAAATTTATCCTTCTGCCTACGAAACTGATGGCCCGGTGGCAAAAGCTTACGGTGACATCCGAACCACGAGGCCTTTCCGCCGTGCTTTAACGTATGACCGGGGTTCACGCCCATACAAGCAGGGCATGCTAGCTTCCCATGTGTGCTCCAGCCACACGTCATTCCCAATGCGGGGAAATCATGTATAGTCCACATCAAAGCAGCCCTCATCTGAAAATTTTGTTTAAGGGATGCATCATATGTTTCGACTCCATGATTCCATAATTGTTTTAACTCATCAATCAACGGCCTTAAATACACATCTATGTCCTTACCGGGACTCTTCGGCCCCGGAATAAGCAACGACAAGAACATATACGGCTTCTTCATGCACATGCCTGGTGGAAGGTTGTAAGGGACAATAATAACAGGCCAACAGGAGTAAGGCGTGGTAGACTGACCGAAAGGGTTGAACCCATCGGTTGCCAGACCAAGTCTAACATTCCGAACTTCCTGAGCAAAGACTGGATGCCTGCGGTCAAACTCCTTCCACGCCTCTCCATCAGCTGGGTGTGTCAGCACATCGGCATCGTTGCTGCGAGTCTCACGGTGAGCCCTCATATGTTCAGCCGTACTGGAGGAGTAGTACATTCTCTGAAGCCGTGGTGTGACCGGGAAATATCGCAATATCTTCCATGCAATGTTTTTCTTCTTCCCTTTGTCCGGTTTGTACCTCGAATGATCACATACTGGACATAATGACAAATCCTTATTCTCTTTCCAGAATAATACACAATCGTTATTGCACGCATCTATCCGGTCATAGCTCAACCCAAGTTTCCTCATCATCTTCTTCGCGTCATAGTACGACGGCGGTAGCTTTTCACTTTCGGGCAGTATTTCTTTGATGAAGGTAACAAACTCGTTAAAACCTTTCTCACTCAGCCCGTGGTCTGATTTCAACTGTAATAACCTACTAACCGCAGACAGCCGTGTGTGTTTCGGAGCTCCATCCCACAGCGGCTCTTCCGCAGCTCTCAACAACTCATAAAACTGATGAGCCCCCTCGTTCGGCGGTTGTGGACTGTCGTTACCCCAGTCAACATTAGCATGCCCAGCATCCATAATCATATCTCGGAAATCATATCGTGCCTCCTCCCTAACTTCAGTTTGACTAGCCAGGTTGGACGACAATACTATCGTTTCCCCGTGCTGCGTCCACCTTGTGTATCCACCCATAAAACCGTACCGACGAAGATGCCATTTTACTTCAATTCTTTTTCTCCAGTGCAACAACTCACATCTACCGCACGGGCACCTTATCTTATCAAGGTCAACATGTGCAGGATGCGCATAAGCGAAGTCGAGAAATTCGTCAACGCGACACTCAAAATCTTCAGCATTCTTCCTTTTCATCCAACTTCGATCGACTGACATGACGACTGAATTATCGTACTGTATACCACCTTCAATAATGACCAGTGATTAGGCATTGCCGATGTAAATATCAATGCATGAATGTTACAACATGTCTACATATTTCCCCTCCACTCTTGAACAGGTAGTGGTCCTATCCCATTCAGAAAAGCACATGTTTATAAAACAGTGAATAACTCATGCTTAGTCCGATGTCTGTGGAAAATTCGGCAGCACCTCCCCGCATTTCTCCAAGTACACCACATCGATTAGGTGTTCTAACATTCATCTAACCTTGCTCAGGAAGGTTTGACGGATGTTAGAACACCAGATCTGTATGCACCCGGAGAAACACACGAGAACGTGTACCAAATATCCACGACATAGAACATAAAGCATGAGTCAAAATACTGTTTTATAAACAATTAGCTTTTCCAAACTGTCCAAACTGGACATCCAAAGGCTCATTACAAGGCATTACTTTGTAATGAGTACCTTTGAACGGGAACTAAGGGTTTCTATGCATGCATGTGTTCAGAAATTGATAAGATATGCAAGAATCTTTCCGAAATATCAAAACTGCAGAATGATCGTTGCATATGTTACCAATTCCACATTAAATAGAACTCGTTGGCAACGAGTTGAACCATCTCGTTGCCAATGGACTTCTCAAAACAACAATTAATATAAAGAAGGCAGGGTTTGTAAACAACGAGTAATTGAACCATCTCTGGGCAACATGGAGTAATTATGGGATGTACAAGGGCTAATTAGGGCTAACTGGGTTATTAGGGTTAATTACGATTATTAATTATAGCTGATTAGGGTTGATTAGGACTAATTAGGGTTATTTAGTCCTAATTAGGGTTTAATTGTGCCGAGTAGTGATGATTAGTCCTAATTAGGGCTAATTAGCGTTAATTGGGTTATGTTAGGGCTAATTAATGTTAATGAGGGATAGTTTCGGATGATTATAGCTGACTAGGGTTGATTAGGACTAATTAGAGTTATGTAGTCCTAATTAGGGTTTAATTGTGCCGAGTAGTGCTGATTAGTCCTAATTAGGGCTAATTAGGCTTAATTGGGTTATGTTAGGGCTAATTAATGTTAATGAGGGCTAGTTTCGGATAATTATAGCTAATTAGGGTTGATTATGACTAATTAGGGTTTAATTGTGCCGAGTAGTGATGATTAGTCCTAATTAGGGCTAATTAGGCTTAATTGGGTTATGTTAGAGCTAATTAATGTTAATGAGGGCTAGTTTCGAATAATTATAGCTAATTAGGGTTGATTAGGACTAATTAGGGTTATTTAGTCCTAATTAGGGTTTTGATGGTGCCGAGTAGTGTTGATTAGTCCTAACTAGCGCTAATTAGGCGTAATTGGGTTATGTTAGTGCAAATTATGACTAATTAGGCTAACTACAATCAATATGCGCATAATTGGGTTCATTTGGGCTAATTTGGGGTAATTACAGCTAATTTGAATTTCATCAGGTTCTTAGGGTTAATTAAAACTAATTAGGCTCGTTAGAGCTAATTAGGGTTAATTGATTTACTAAAATATTGTTAATCAGGACTAATTAGGGCTAATTATAGCCAGCGCTGGAGCCACGATTAGATTTCAGGGGGTGCATGCTAAAAATGTCGCATTAACCTAACTAACCTAAATTTAATGCACATTCAACAACCTCAATTCCGACACCTCATATAGGGTGTCGATATGGTGTCCGATACGTGTCTGACACCTCCGGACACGTGTCTGACACATACCGACGCGTGTCCGACGCCCACCGACACGCACCTCCAGACACATCGGCATACGTTAATTTGTTTTTTAAATGCTGGACACCGTCGATCAAACGTGGTGTCCGTGTCTGCGCTAACTAACATGTATCTCAATCCAATTGGGTCTCATCCTCCGTCAACAACCTTAATTCCGACACCTCATATAGGGTGTCGATATGGTGTCCGATACGTGTCTGACACCTCCGGACACGTGTCCGACACATACCGACACGTGTCCGACGCCTCCGGACACGTGTCCGATGCCCACCGGCACGCACCTCCAGACACATCGGCATACGTTAATTTGTTTTTTAAATGTCAGACACCGTCGATCAGACGTGGTGTCCGTGTCTGCGCTAACTAACAGGTATCTCAATCCAATTGGGTCCCATCCTCCGTCAACAATCTCAATTCTCAATTCTCAAATGCTCAATGCAATAAAAATTAACAAAAATCACACATTCAATCCAATTGGGTCCCATCCTCCTTCAATAATCTCAATATCTCAAATGCTCAATGCACAATTAACAATCTAAAATCATCAATTAACAACCTAAAATCATCAATTAACAACCTAAAATCACAGATCAATAATTACAATTCTCAAATGCACAATTAACAACCTAAACTTATGAAACAAATTATCAATGTTCAAATGGGAAAAAATTGTTCAAAATGCACATATCCGGTGCGCTTGAATTATTTCAATTTAGGGTTCAATTAGTTTAATTTAGGGTTCGGTTCGATTAGGGCATTCAATTTAGGGTTCAATTACAGAAATTTAGGGTTCAATTAGGGGGTTCTATTGATTCAATTTAGGGTTCGGTTGATTTTGGGCATTCAATTAGGGGGTTCAATTATTTCAATTTAGGGTTCGGTTGGATCAGGGCATTGAATAAGTTTAATTTAGGAGAATTTAATTATGGTTCAATTACATCAATTTAGGATTCAATTAGGGGGTTTTATTAGTTGAATTTAGGGTTCGGTTGATTTGGGGCAATCAATTTAGGGTTCAATTAGTTCAATTTAAGGTTCGGTTGGATTAGGGCATTCAATTTAGGGTTCAATTAGGGGTCCAATTAGTTTAATTTAGGGTTCGATTCGATTAGGGCATTCAATTTAGGATTTAATTAGGGTTCAATTACTTCAATCTAAGGTTCAATTATGGGGTTCTATTAGTTCAATTTAGGGTTCGGTTGATTTGAGGCATTCAATTTAGGGTTCAATTAGTTCAATTTAGGGTTCGGTTGGATTAGGGCATTCAATTTAGGGTTCAATTAGGGGTTCAACTAGTTTAATTTAGGGTTCAATTCGATTAGGGCATTCAATTTAGGGTTTAATTATGGTTCAATTGCATCAATTTAGGGTTCAATTAGGGGGTTCAATTGAGTCAATTTAGGGTTCAATTAGGGGGTTCAATTGATTCAATTCAGGGTTCAGGGTTCAGGGTTCAGGGTTCAGGGTTCAGGGTTCAGGGTTCAGGGTTCAGGGTTCAGGGTTCAGGGTTCAGGGTTCAGGGTTCAGGGTTCAGGGTTCAGGGTTCAGGGTTCAGGGTTCAGGGTTCAGGGTTCAGGGTTCAGGGTTCAGGGTTCAGGGTTCAGGGTTCAGGGTTCAGGGTTCAGGGTTCAGGGTTCAGGGTTTAGGGTTCAGGGTTTAGGGTTTAGGGTTTAGGGTTCAGGGTTCAGGGTTCAGGGTTCAGGGTTCAGGGTTCAGGGTTCAGGGTTCAGGGTTCAGGGTTCAGGGTTCAGGGTTTAGGGTTCAGGGTTCAGGGTTCAGGGTTCAGGGTTCAGGGTTCAGGGTTCAGGGTTCAGGGTTCAGGGTTCAGGGTTCAGGGTTCAGGGTTCAGGGTTCAGGGTTCAGGGTTCAGGGTTCAGGGTTCAGGGTTCAGGGTTCAGGGTTCAGGGTTCAGGGTTCAGGGTTCAGGGTTCGGGTTCAGGTTGAGGGAGGCGGGTTCAGGGGTTAGGTCAGGGTTCAGGGTTCGGGGTTGATGGTTAAGGGTTCAGGGTTCAGGGTTCAGGGTTCAGGGTTCTAGGGTTCAGGGTTTAGGGTTCTGGGTTCAGGGTTGAGGGTTTGAGGGTTGAGGGTTTTCAGGGTTCAGGGTTCAGGGTTCAGGGTTCAGGGTTCAGGGTTTAGGGTTTAGGGTTTAGGGTTTAGGGTTTAGGGTTTAGGGTTTAGGGTTTAGGGTTTAGGGTTTTAGGGTTTAGGGTTTAGGGTTTAGGGTTTAGGGTTTAGGGTTTAGGGTTTAGGGTTCAGGGTTCAGGGTTCAGGGTTCAGGGTTCAGGGTTCAGGGTTCAGGGTTCAGGGTTCAGGGTTCAGGGTTTAGGGTTTAGGGTTTAGGGTTTAGGGTTTAGGGTTTAGGGTTTAGGGTTTAGGGTTT
>JAVXUO010002635.1:0-35826 GCA_033065855.1 Escallonia rubra
ACGTCCAAAAGTGGGGTATATAAATAAATAAGTTTCAAAATGGAGTGGATAGGTAACACGATATTAAAACAATATTATTTAAGGAAAAAACTCCACAAACACAATCCATATCTTTGTGTAATGTAGCCGGATCTAGGTGAGTGTTGTTTGACCCCAAATGATGTTGTTCAATAATACACAATCTTTAGAGGAGGGGAGTCCCAAAAAATAATAACACATGGGTGAACAGTACACACAACATGACAAGATTTGTAGCATCCGGTCACTTGCATTATTTCATACTAGGACTTGTACCATTGAAACTAGTGAGGCCACCAAGAAGTAGAAACAAAGCCATATCTTTGTGCAATCTAATAGAACATGGATTGAGTGTTGTGTGCCCTTCATGCTCTAATTAACAACAGTGTTGCAAGTAACTCATACTTTATGGAAATGACTTATGTCTACACCCAACTCACTTATTGACATTGACATATCACTTCTTAGTATCATGGTACCACTCTACAAGCTGACAGACAAAACATTTCACGTGGGAATCACAACTGAGAACCCATTTAGAAGCATAAGAAAAAAACAAGTAATAGGTACCACTCACCGGTTGTAATTGACGTTGAGCAGTCTCAAGGCACTACATAGTCAAAATTTACACACTGCATGAAACCCGCCTAACAAAACTTCACCCTTCACCGAAGCTCTTTTAGGAAGGGAGATATATTTGCATCATCTACTATTGCCTGTTAGAAGTGTAATGCGGAATCTTTGCTAGCACGATTAACTTTTGCTGATAATATATATCTATATATATAGGGGGCGATCCACACCCACCAGTGGATAATATCCACCCAACCGCAACAAAGTGTTGCGGTTAGTAATCATGTTTTTTTGTGAAAGGTCCCCCCGCCCCCAACCGCAACAAAGTGTTGCGGTTGGTTATCATTTTTTCTTCCTACTTTTTCCATGGGCCCCCCATGCCCCCCCCCTTATCCCCAACCGCAACAAAGTGTTACGGTTGGTTATCATTACTCCCTTTTTTTTTCCTACTTTTTCGGGGAGCCCCCATGCCCCCCCCCCCCCCCCCCCAACAAACCGCAACAAAGTGTTGCCATTTTTTTCCTCTTTTCCTCAAAGGTGCCCCCCCCCCCCCCCCCCATGATTACTTTTTTTTCTTCCTACTTTTTCATGCACACCCCCCCCCCCCCCCCCCGCGCAACAAAGTGTTGTGGTTTTTTTTTTTCCTGCTTTTTTCTCAAAGGTGGCCCCCCACCGCAACACTTGGCATTTCTCCCTGCTTTTTCGTGAAAGGTGCCCCCCACCGCAACACTTGGCACAAATAGAGAAAGAGAGAAAGAAGACCCGTGAGTCTGAGATGTTCAGACTCACGGGTCTTCTTTCTTCTCTTTCCCTCGCTTTTCTCTCTTTATAATCCGTTCTCCTCAATTCTTTCTGGACATAACCCTCTCTTTCACTCTACATCATCTTTCCCAACTCTTTCTTCCATCTTCTTCATACTCCAAATCTTACCTGCATAATCTCCACGATAACATAAACAAAAATATTCTACGGTAGAAAATCGGTGGATAACCGCTAGAAGATTAAAATATATCAAGTTTAAAGCAAGTAAGTATTTCGAATTTTCTTATAATTCAATGTTAATTTCAAATTGTTCTTACCATAATTGTTATTACCAGTAGATTGTTTAAATTGTGTTATGCTTAAATTGTTCTTACCATAATCTCAACTTCGTGTTTTTTAGAGTTAAAAATTAGGGATTGAACTAGCTTTTAGGTTATGAAATTAGAGGTTTACTTGATATACGGAATTAGGGGTTTTTTTTTCAAGATTGGGGTTTTTTTAGAGCTTCAACATTATGGGTTTTTTATGGATTCAAAATTGGCGGTTTTTTAAGACGTCAAAATTAGGGTTTTTAGGGCTTCAAAATTGGGAGTTTTTAGTTTATTCAAGATGGGCGGTTTTTTAGGGCGTCAAAATTAGAGTTTTTTATTGTTCTCAAAATTAGAGTTTAATAGTGAATATTCTTTCAAAGTCGAAAAATAGAGATTGTAGACTCAAATCGAAGAGAACGAAAATACAAATTGAACGAAACAAAAATGTGATCAATCGGCGATCGGATGAGTGAGATATGAATAGGGCGAAAATTTTAGATAAAAACTTAATAGCACGAAGATTGATAAAACTTTTAAAAAGAAATAGTCACCCGGAAGTGACACGTGGTGTGTCCTTTCTCTATAAATTCTGAAACAAATCCCTCACGAAAAACACTGTGTGTTCCTAAGGTGTAACACTATGTGTGTTTAATGTGAATACGAAACGTAATTGTCGCTAAAGGTGAAAACTTAATTAGACAGTTTTTCACGAATTTATAAAAAATAGCTAGAGCTAGATGATTTCAAAGTACAAAAAATAGACCCTAGTTATTTTTAAAAGATATATATCAGAGAAAATTTTTAGATTTATCCAAAAACTGGAAAGGGGTTAACTGATATGCGGAACCTTGTAACTTTACAGTGTAATTTAAAATATCAAGCTAGCGCAATTTCGCGCGAAACTTTTATGAGAACCCTAGGATGTTGAGAAATTCCATTTCCCAAGATTTCGAGCCATTCCAAAGTTGTTAGCTATTTTTTTGGCCGAACAGCCTTTTAAGCGCTCGATCCGGACATCTGTTCGGGATTTTTGGGCAAAATTTTTGTAAAATACTTTTTAGATCAAAAATGAATTCAGGAAGCTTAAAATATCATTTTAAAGCACTTTTGAGAATTTCTGATGCCAGGGGGCATCTTGGTAATTTGCCACCCGGAGAGGGGTTTTTTGGTAATTTTCCCCGTAAAGTTTTTCAAATGACTTTTTAGTCCATAAATGATTGTAAAACACCTGAAAGGTTGTTTTGAAGATGATTTGGGGCGTTAGGGTGATAATGAACCCCCAGGGCATTTTGGTAATTTCCAGCTCAGCGGGGGTATTTTGGTAATTTTTCCTATAAAAATTTTCCGAATGACTTTTAGTTCAGGAAATGGTGTAAGACACCCGAAAAGTTATTTTAAAATTGTTCTGAGATGTTTGTTGGCGCGATGACTGCTAGGGGGTATTTTGCATAAGTTGGGACTGTTTTGGTAACTTTCCCCCTTAACATTTTCTGAGGAAATATTTGGTATATAATTGATGTAATACATTTAAAAAGTGGTTTTAAAGCGGTTTTGAGGTGTTGGGGGTGTAGCGGCCATCGGGGGGTATATTGCTAAATAACCACGTTGGCGCTAAATTTTAGGGAACTAGCGTAATTAAGCGTTCGGAGTGGTGGGAAGTGAGGAATTGTTTTAATACATTGAAATAATGAGATAATGACTATTGCTAATGCGTTGGTAAGGTAGGTTAAAGATCCAGTTATAGTTTTGGAATGGAAATATTATGGACGCTAAGTTGGTTTACGATTATATTTTGTTCTTAGAGCTATGGATTTCAACCCCGGACCTCATGATACATCAATCCTATACGATGACGATGACCACGTCGCGAGGCACGTATTTGACGGTGTCGATAGGGGTGTTTTGGAAACAATTCAAAGCACAAGTCACCTCGAAGAGTGGGTACTAAACGAGGAACAAATACAACTATTACACCGTCAAAATTTATCTATGTTCACCGATTGCGGGATTTGGTCTCGACACGACGATTGCCTTATATCCGCTCTAGTTGAACGATGGAGGAGCGAGACGAACTCATTTCACTTCCGGTTTGGTGAAATGACTATTACATTAGAGGACGTCGGATTTATACTTGGAATCCCATGTCACGGCAGACCCATTACTTGGAGCAAAACGTCTGCATCCATAGCGAATATGGCTAGGCAGTATTTTTCGGGAATTCCGAGGGAAGCTCTTACAACAAACGACATCAAACTTAAATGGCTGAGAGAGCAGTACGGCGTGCTACCGGATGAATACACTCCTCACGATTTCGTGACGTATACGAAGGCATTCCTTCTGTATACTATTGGAGCTATATTACTTCCGACGCATTCGAAAAACACGGTGCATCCGAAGTATATGGTGTTCTTGGAGGATCTTGAGGAGGTATACTCGTATTCGTGGGGTTCAGCTGTCCTTGCGCACCTATATCGAGCACTGCATAAGGCTACGAGAAAGAGCGCCAAGTCCATTACCGCCTGCCTTACTCTATTACAGGTATGAACATTTATATTCTTGTTTTGACGTGTCAATATATTCGTGATTAATTACTAATTCCATATAATGTTTGCATTCACAGGTTTGGTCTTACGAGAGGCTACCCACGGGTCGTCCACAACCGCGGGTATATTCCGATGAGACGTGGCCTAGGGTGTGGGCCTGGGGGCCTACGACCAACCGGAGGAGACGGGTAGACCCTCACCACCATCTAAAGTTCTATCGGGGGGAACTAGAGATACTGGATGCATCCCAGGTGACGTGGCAGCCATATGGCAAGGTGATGCATCGGTTGGATGAGTGGTGTTGGCAACTTCCGGTGTCGTACGTGCTGGCAGGTTTGGTTCGGGTGCCGCTTATTCACTTCGAAGTATGTGAGTTTCAGATGCCCGATCGAGCTATGAGGCAAGCTGGCTGTCTACAAGGGATACCAAAACCCGCGGTAGACATGCGGCCATACAGGAGCGGTCGAGGTCTGAACTTCGAGGTGCCTGATGCCTTGAATTTGCTGAGCGACGAGGTGCAACAGTGGAATACTTGGCAAGAAACGTATGATAGCCTTGTATCGCTGAAGGACGACGGCATCAGTATTGAGGAGTACCTGCAATGGTTTCTCAAGGTGACGCGCACGAGGGTGAATCGCCCTTCCCAGGTGAGGAAGACATCGTATGCGCCACGTGAGCTCTATGACCAGTTCTGGGCATTGAACATTGTAAGTCACCCTAGTGTTGTTTCAATTTTTATTTGCGCACCTTATCGACCATGCCTGAAATGATTAGCCATATTTTATATGCATGTTTTTTAGGTTGACCAGGGCACTGAGGTGTTCAAGCAGCTGGAGGGGTTTGACTGGTTTGTCGCGAAGGCTCCTGACAATCTCAAGAGGTCCATTGAGAGGTACAAGACTGAAGTTCACAACTTTAGTCTTGCGTACCGGGGTTACCAAGGGGAGCCGTCTAGTCGCTTGCCTCCTGACGCGTACGACTCTCAGCCCCAGAGTCAGGTGTGGGAGTCGTCTAGTCGCTTGCCTCCTGACGTGTACGACTCTTTGCCCCAGAGTGTGGTGTGGGAGCCGTCTAGTCGCTTGCCTCCTGACGTGTACGACTCTTTGCCCCAGAGTGTGGTGTGGGAGCCGTCTAGTCGCTTGCCTCCTGACGCGTATGACTCTTTGCCCCAGAGTCAGGTGTGGGAGCCGTCTAGTTGCTTGCCTCCTGACGCGTACGACTCTCAGCGCCAGAGTCAGGTGACCCAAGTAAGAATCCAGGCCTTGCGCCCAAGCATCCGGTCGGATAAAGAACAAGCAACGAAGCCATTGAGGCCGGACAAGCGGGATTGGATCGACCGGCACTACTTCTAGCATGAGCCCGTTGATTCAACGAAATTTCCTCTTTTGACATTCCTAGGTCATGCGGATATGAGAATGTTGGCGCCGGAGACATATATTTCAAATTTTGTCATGAACGCTTATATAGATCTGCTCCGGATTAGAAAGCTACGTTATAACCACTGCGAAGATTTGAAGCTTAAGATGTATCCCACTTATTTTGTGGGATTAATGGTGACTAGCATGAGGGAGTTCATAGAGTGGAGGAGGCGAGGGGCAGGCAGGGGTAAGTGGAAACCATCTAGAAACGTGTTAGGCATGTTGAACTCGGAATATCAATGTCACGCTGCTCATGCGAACTTTATCATGATACCTTGTCATCATGCAAACCATTGATTCCTATTAGTTCTCCATCCAGCGAACATAGCGGTCCACATATACGATAACCTAAGCGAGGACAGACCTGGGCGGTCGCTGGCACAGATGTACAGCGAGTATATCACTGCAGTGGTTAGTTTTTATCTGTTGACCTTGGCTCATAGTATATTCTTCTTGTTACATAGGCTTGATGATATTTTTTATTGTTGGATGCAGACTACTATCCTCTCGCTAGCGTTCCAAAAATTACTCGGGAGAGACCATCACCAGGAATTCGACGGTAGAGCCCTGGACGGTCGTGATGATAAAGGACCGACCAAAGCAATATAACAATCACGATTGCGGGATTTACGTCCTCAAGTACATGGACTACATTGATCGCTCGGAGGTGCTCGAATATACGTCGTGGACTAAGAAGGATGCCTTGACTTTTAGGTATAGGATAGCCTGGGAGCTGAAAAAGAATGAAGCTAGACGCCTTCATTACCATTATCCTAAGTAACGTGCCTAAGGTGCAACGAGAAAAAAAAATTATTTGTCTCGAATTTTGCCGAATTTCATAAAAATGGGCTAACTAGCGTGCCTAAGGTGCAATGAGAAAAAAAAGTGACAAAAAAAATTACAAGATTTTTCGGAAGCTATGAATTGGGCGCTAAAGTGTGCGTGAATAGGCCCTTCATAGGAAAACCAAAAAAATTATTTGTCTCCATTTTCGCCGAAATTCATAAAAATGGGCAAACTAACGTGCCTAAGGTGCAATGAGCAAAAAAGAAGTGACAAAAAAAATTACAACATTTTTCGCAAGTTAAGAATTGGGCGCTAAAGTGTGCGCGAATAGGCCTTTCATAGGAAAACCAAAAAAATTATTTGTCTCCATTTTCGTCGAAATTCATAAAAATGGGCTAACTAGCGTGCCTAAGGTGCAATGAGCAAAAAAGAAGTGACAAAAAAAATTACAACATTTTTCGCAAGCTAAGAATTGGGCGCTAAAGTGTGCGTGAATAGGTCTTTCATAGGAAAATCAAAAAATTATTTGTCTCGAATTTCGCCGAAATTCATAAAAATGGGCTAACTAGCGTGCCTAAGGTGCAATGAGCAAAACAAAAGTGACAAAAAAAATTACAAGATTTTTCGGAAGTTATGAATTGGGCGCTAAAGTGTGCGCGAATAGGCCCTTCATAGGAAAATAAAAAAAAATATTTGTCTCCATTTTCGCCGAAATTCATAAAAATGGGCTAACTAGCATGCCTAAAGTGCAATGAGCAAAACAAAAGTGACAAGAATCCACAAACCAAATCACAAATTTAAACATTATAAAAGTTCAATTTAAACAACTGAAACATTAACCCTAACACTCTTCCTCATCATCGTCCTCCTCGACCATACTGCCAGGTTCGATACCTAGCACTTTATAATGGTTTCTCTTGTCATGATCAGTCATCTTATTACATAACGCACACTTCCGCAATATTTTTTGACCCGTTGATTCTTCAATCGGACTCTTCATACGTATTGCTTGTTTTCGCCCTTTTGTTTGAGACAAAATTGGATAAAAAATATCGTCCTCCTCACCTTGCAGGCTAGTGTTGTCAATGACTGGCTATGAAGCTCGATTGAATCTACCGGCTGGAGTCGCCCGAGTTGTCGGAGTGTCCCGTCTTTCTGGTAATGCCATCCTAAACTGTGCAAGGTTAGCCTTATCCCGTGCTGCTGGTTCAACTTGATACCTGTACCCATCAAATGTTGACGCTGCATCCAATGATAAACCGTGCTTGATGTTACAAAGGTGATTATATCGCAGCGTCTCAGATTGCTCGAAATCAACTGAAACATTGGGCACGTAAGGAATGTGACCGTGTACTCTATTGGCTTCCTTCGTCCACCGATCCAAGATACACTCCGGAGGGATTTCACGAGCATTCTTGGCGCTAAAATACCTCAAAGCGTGTCGACTGTCACGACCCGAACCCACGGGCAGGCCCGCGAGCTAGGCACGTGACCGGCCGCAGACCCAAAAGACTCCAACTTAGGGCTCTGCCAGGCCTTACTCACTAAAACCTGTACACAATTCTAATATCATACATTAACTAACACTATAACATGAATTTCTAAAGATGCCCTTACAACTCTTTCCCAAATCATCTTTATTGAAATCCTCCATAGAGACCGATAGCATTTATTTTAAAGAAACCTCCTAAAATTAAGCTACGAACAATACAAATAAATAACTGGCAGTTCTACAATTTCTCAAGGGCTTAAACAACTTCCTAATGAGCATCTCCTGCAACTTCATTCTCATTTCCCTCGTAATACTCATGTTCATCTAGTTGATCGCCTGAAAACATTTATAAAAAGGGGTGAGCTTGGGGCCCAGTAAGTACATATACCATATTCCTAAAATAGTTTTGGGATTCATAAAAACATGAAACATGCCATGGTTTTCTTCAATTTGAAACTGGTAAATATTTTCACAAGAGTTATTTACATATATCTACTTTATGAAAGCAATTCATCCAAGATTCACAGTAACGAAGCATGACATCAAGTAGGCTTATTAACAACTATCACAGTTCATCATAACATGGGTATGTTGCGGTCAGCGTACGTTCCCCCTGACTAGGGCCCACAATCCCTACTCCACCTGGGATGAACATTATTTGGTCAGGGTATGCGCCCCCCTGACTAGGGCACACAATCCCTCCTTCATCCGGGATACATATGTGGACGCAATGGCGCACCACGAGCAACAGTACTGTGCGTCAACGTATCGTCCCGTTGACCAGGACCCAACAATCCAACTTTCCCCCGTGGATATGGGGCGCAACAACCGAGCCAGAAATACCGTCTCATTCAACATAAGCCAACTTTAAAACACTACTCATAGAAAACATTCCATGGCATTTTTTATGCATTTTCTCATCAAACAATTTACACAAAAACAGTAGCATGTAAAAGGCTTTAAAACTTCTAATTGGAACAATTCATTTATACATATAGATAAACGGAAAATAGGGTATACGGAGGAATATGGCAGGAGTACTTACCTCGCTCAAAATCCGCTTCACGTATTTGCTCAAATGCCGGCCCTAACTCTTGACTATCAAAACCTAAATAACAAATCATACGAATGTCATTCATTAACGCTCGAGCACACCTAAGTATTAGGTTTCTTTTAAATGAGTAAAACTTTACCCAACTGTCCCCCAACTTATGAATAATTACCTATTTGCCCCCCAATGCCTAAAGTACCTTATCCACCCAGATATAACCTAAAAGAGTCATTAGAAATAATTTAATAACTATCGTGACAATGAAGCGTTACGCTATATCCGTTCGGACGCTACCCTGCTAAGAACGCTAAAAATAGCAAACGACTTTCAAAACTTTTAAAACTCTGGAATATACATTATCATAGCTATGTAAGACTATTGTAAAAGTATCATAATTTAATAACTTAGTTTACTATTTTAAAATACACCGAAAAACTCTTTTACAAATAAAATTAGTTAACATGCATCCTGAGCTCCGACAAATCTGACATTTTTACTGTGTGTAGTTCTTGCAAAATTAATTCAAGTTACTCTTTTGAGTTTTGCCCAAATAATTTTCTAGATATGTTTTAAAAATTCGAAAAGAAACTGCTGGAATAGGATAACTTTTAGCGACACTTTTGAGTTTAATTTTGAACAAACAAAGCTTTTCCCTCTCTTGCTACAGTATCATCTTCCCCATTCACACTCAGTCGTACTCTTGTACCCATATCCATCTCACCCCATAGAACCCATTTTCTTAGCCTCTCACTCACCCACCTTTACAACACCCCTAAATCTTATGACTTGCTTAGTCATATGTATGTAAATACTTTCCCTAAATTCTTATACAAACATAATTCATGAGTCCCACACCCACTGCCACGGCAGTGGGTCTTCCTGGTTCGTGTTTTCTCCACTCAAGCAACCCAGATTCACCCCATTAAACTTGGAACCACATATAATTTTTACACCCATCTCATATATATATACATACAACACACTAAACTCTAAACTCATAATATATATTCACAAACACCACCCATGTCCACATGGCTGTGACTTGCCGTTACCCTTCGTCCCATGAGCATATCTGCGCAAATACACGCTAACGAACGCACCCATTAAACACGCACACACACAGCGGCTGTAGCTGCTATTGGCAGCCTCCCCCTCGACCATGCAGTCTCACATTTTCAAGCATTTGGGACAGTTATCCATCACGGCAGCCAACATGGCTTTGTTGGCTGCTTGTCCAGTCACGCGGCACACACCCGCAAGATTTCCCTTCACCCACACTCTTATTTCAAGCGGCAGATTGCACAACTCATGCACCAAAACACGCTTACATGATGTAGACGCATTAAAATTATCATAATAAGGTGAAGAAGCTTACCGAAATCTGAATGCCTTCGCCGGAATTTCCTTGATCCCTCTTTAATCTCCCTATCCCCTATCGGTGTTCCTTAGCCGTGAATGAAGGTGGCAGCAAGCAGAGAAGAGAAGCTAGGGTCGGCTGGCTTTTATAACTCATGTATATATAATAAACCCTAGACTAAAGAATTACTAAAAGCCCCCTTATTCCTTGTTAGTTAGTTTAACTTATACTCAAAATTCCCTCTTATTGCAACAAAGCCCAAAAATAATTATTTACGAAAGTTCAACATACTAAAGTAATTTAATGGGTTGTTAACTAACCTCGCTTCACTAATCGTCGTTAAAGGTTGCCGATAAAATATCGCTAATAGAAATCGACGTTAAATTTCGCATATAAAAGTCGTCACCTAGATAAGAAACTAACCGATTAGACATATCACGGTTCTGGGTATTACATCGACAGAGTATACCTTTATGCTCAAACAGTTGACAGTTGCAATTAACAAACCCGGTCTCCATACACACTGCTACGGTAAAATGTCTTCTGTTTTTCGGAGCCGACGAAGAGTACGGATTGGCAAAATTCGTCACATTTGTCAAAGCATAAACCTTGAGATATCTGTTGCATAGCTCGTGCAACTTTGTCATGCTATATTGATTCGACTTTAGTAGTTCCTCCTGAAACTGTCTAAACATTCCTTGGTATAGACTTAAGCCGCATGAGCCTCCAAAGGTGAAAAAACTACTACGGCTCTTTCTCTGTAAACTGTAGCCGCGTCGACTTCTCTCTCAAGGAAAAATTGCTTGTCAAGGGCTTTCTGCATCTCTAGTACGAACTCTGTTATACTTGAAGAAGAGCGTACGTACCCATCAAAGAATGCATTCATACCTTCGCTTCTCAAGGACGTAATCATTCCGGCTGCAAATTTTTTTTTGGTGTAGGCACCGATCCACTGTGTCCTGATCTCATACAACGCTTGCAACCATTCATGACTGTGCAAATAGTAGTCATCCACTAACTTGGCCCACCTCTTCTCGAACACGTCTACCGTCAATGATTTCTTCACACATGTATTAAAGTCACTATGTCGGATGGTTTGCATATACATTGTGAAGCTGTTCGGGATATTTGTTGCTTATGTGCCATGTGCACAGGCCGTGGTGAGTATCTGGAAGGACCTTAGCAATTGCATTTTTCATTGCCAGATCTTGGTCGGTGATGATGGTCTTTCAAGCCACGTTTCAAATAACCACGTAAATGACTCCTCTGTCTCATCCCTAAGCAAGGCAAAGCCAAACAAGATTGACTGATAGTGGTGGTTCACCCCGGTGAACGGAGCAAAAGACAAAAAATACTTATTTGTGCGGTATGTGGTGTTAAACGTCACAACATCGCCAAAATTTTGGTAAGCAGCTCTAGAACGGGCATCCGCCCAAAATATAGTAGTAATGTGGTTCTCGTCATCCAGTTGGAGACTATAGAAAAAGCCAGAATTCTCAGTTTGAAGGCACCTGAAGATATCAAGTGTAGCTTGAGAATCACTCTTACAGGAAGACTCTCTCCTCTGAGCACGAAGTTCATTTCGGAGGTCAACTTCGTTGAAGCTCAACTTGTCAACCCCCCAGCCTGGCTTGAGAAAACCCCCATCATTCTAGAAGGTGGAATTTTAGCCTCGGCCATTGTAAATATCAGTTGTCTGTGTGCCGCGCTTATTTTTCGGTGCTGATGAATTTGACCAATCTTACTAGGGGTCATCAACTGATGATTATGGCTTAACTCCATTCCCGTCACAACCCAATGATTTTCATTTTTTCGGTGTACTGCATACACATGGGCCTTGCAGCCGGTACCCGAAAATGTGTCCATTTTTCTTTGTCTTGTTGGCCCTTCGTCACTGATCCGAACAACCTGGGGTACATGCGGGGCTCCTCTATGACACTCAAATAGTCGGGAACAAATTTGGTCTGTATTCGCCCATTTTCTGGTCGTCTTAATTCTAACACCGAAACCTATCATTTTCGAATATGCTCTATAGTATGCTTCAACTTCGTCCAGTGTTTGAAAAACTTGACCTTTGTAAGGTGGATCAGAATCTTCACAAAAATTATTTCCTCCAGTTGCATCCATATTTATATTGAAATCTAAAAAATAAAAATTATATCATTCTCAACAAGTCATAGAATTAAATAATTTTTTTTGGACAGAAATAAAATGGAATGAAATGAAATCGAATGAAAAAGGCAAAACTTACAGCCGCTAAAAAGGGTAAGTGGGGGCAACTGGCTTTTGAATAGCATTTATGGGGTAGTTGTGGGGTAGCTGGGGGTTTATTTACGGTAGGTGGGGCAATAATTTTTATCGGCTTCATGTCCCTGTGTCACACGAAACAACTGGAAAAAAAATTTTAAAAAAATTTGTCTCTGATTCCAATCGCTACACTTAGTAGCGGTTGGGTAGTGAGTGGTGGGCCATCGTGATATGCTATCCTTATGCGGAAAGCAATAAAAACATTTAACAAAATCATCACCAACCGCTACTTATGCAAAACACCCCCTGGTAGCCATCGCCCCAACAAACATCTCAGAACAACTTTAAAATAACTTTCCGGGTGTCTTACACTCCTTCCCGAACTAAAAGCCATTCGGAAAATTTACAATGTTAAATTACCAAAATACCCCCGATGAGCGACAAATTACCGAAATACCCCAGGGGGTTCATTATCACCCTAACGCCCCGCAATCAGCTTCAAAACAACATTTCAGGTGTTTTACTTACATTTCTGGACTAAAAAGTCCTTTGAAAACTTTATCGGGAAAATTACCAAAATACCCCTCTCGGGGTGGCAAATTACCAAAATGCCCCCTGGCTTCAGAAAATCTCAAAAGTGCTTTAAAATGTTATTTTAAGCTTCCTGAATTCATTCTTGATCTAAAAAGTATTTTACAAAAGTTTCGCCCAAAAATCCCGAACCGGTGTTCGGATCGAGCGCTTAAAAGGCCGTTCGGCCAAAACAATAGCTAACGACTTCGGAATGGCCCGAATTCCTGGGAAATGGAACTTCCCAACATCCTAGGGTTCTCATAAAAGTTTCGCGCGAAATCGCGCTAGCTTGATATTTTAAATTACACTACAAAGTTACAAGGTTCCGCGTATCAGTTAACCCATTTCTAGTCTTTGGACAAATCTAAATTTTTTTCCTGATATAGATCTTTTAAAAATAACTAGGGTCTCTTTTTTGTACTTTGGTAAAATCTAGCTCTAGCTATTTTTTATAAATTCGTGAAAAACTGTCTAATTAAGTTTTCAACTTTAGCGACAATTACGTTTCGTATTCACATTAAACACACATAGTGTTACACCTTAGGAACACACAGTGTCTTCTTCCTTCAACCAATCCCTCAATCGGTCTTTGACTTTTTAAAAAATATATATAAAATCGTTACGAACAGTCGAGTCGAGCTGTCGGTTATTTTTTTTTAAGAACAGTGGCCGCTTTTTCTCTAAAGAAAAGGACAGTTGTCATTTTTTATCTTAAATATATAAGTTGTCCTTCGTGAGGGATTGGTTTCAGAATTTATAGAGAAAGGACACGCCACGTCACTTCCGGGCCATTATTTCTTTAAAAAAGTTTTTTCGATCTTCGTGCTATTAGCGTCCATAATATTTACATTCCCAAACTAAATGAGAACACGTAATCCTAAAATCCTAATTTCGAAGCCCGAATAAACCGCCAATTTCGAAGCCCTAATAAAATTTAATTTTGAAAATAATTAAAAATCCTAATTTTGACGCCCTAAAAAATCGCTATTTTGGAATCTATAAATGTAATACCCCGATTTGTAAAAACCTAATTTTGACGCCCTAAAAAACCGCTCATCCGATCTCCGATTGATCTGATTTTTGTTTCGTTCAATTTTTATTTTCGTTATCTTTTATTTGAGTTTACAATTACTATTTTTGGACTTCGAATGAATATTCGCTAATAAACGCTAGTTCAATCCCTAATTTCAAACTCTAAAAAAACACGAATTTTAGACTATGGTAAGAACAATTTAAACAATCCATTGGTAAGAACAATTATGGTAAGAAAATTTTGAAATTAACATTGAATTATAAGAAAATTCAAAATACTTACTTGTTTTAACTTGATATATTTAAAGAAAAATTCACCGATCTTCTAGCGTAAACTTTTTTTGTTGTATTGTCGTGAAGATTATGTAGGTGATATATGGAGTATGAAGAGAGTTGGTAAAGATGATGGAGAGTGGAACAAAGGGCTCTGTCGAGAAAGAGTCGGGGAGAACGGATTATAAAGAGAGAAAAGTGAGGGAGAGAGAAGAAAGAAGTCAGAGACAAAAATAGATCCGTGAGTGAGCAGTGAGATGAGTGTAGTCAAAGGCTGTCAAAGAAAAAAATTACAGAAGAGGGGGGGGGGAGGACAGGAAAAAGGACAAGGGGGAAGGAAAAAGGAAAGGACACAAAAAAATGAATAAAGGACATTACGGGGGGAAGGAAAAAGGACATCCGTGGGGGGGGGGGGAAGGACATCACGGGGGAGGGGGGACCTTTCACAAAAAAACATGATTACCAACCGCAACACTTTGTTGCGGTTGGGTGGATATTATCCACTAGTGGGTGTGGATCGGCCCCCATATATATACACACATCACTCCGTAGTATCATACAACTGTAGCTACACAAAATAGCACTAAAACATGTCCAAGTTGTTGCCCCGTGTAGTAGAGGATTGCAACTCATAACAAAGATGGGAACTTGGTCATTGATTGCACAACATAATAACAACCATAGTAACACAACCATATTGAATAAGTTTGAAAGTAGCAAAAGAGGTGCAATATGTACACCATAGCCAGTCAGCGAAAGCCAAATCAAGATCCAGGGCAACACCAGCTGCAACACCATGAAATAGAGTCCCATCTACTGGAGCCTATTGCAGAATTAGCTTGCTACTGTTGCCATGCTTCTAGTTTGGTTAAAGAGCTCTTTTATACCCCTTCAGTGTGCAGCTACAAAATTAAGTCAGCTTTAAAAAATGTTCCAAATTTACATTGATATTTACAATCACGCTCGCCATCTGTGAAGAGTGGAAGCTTGAATCAGGAATGATGATCACATGGGTCATTCATCATGAGAGCACATGCACACGCAACGAGCATATAAATAGTTATTGAATAATAACGTCACATACAATGAAAATTAAAAGGACTTGAAAAACAAGGCAAAATTAGAAAAAAGACATAATAATGCCCACAGTTTGGCTCAACAGTCAAAACTACACTGGCCCACCTTGCAGATATGAAACCTAATATGCTTGTCCCTAATTCCCTGCATTATAACTAAAAATGCATTCTCATGCCTTCCAATGTATAGCTCCACCAAAACCCCTCCCCAGGTAATATTGCAATTTTAAATTTACTTCGAGCAAATAATTCAAAATATACCCCTGCCGTCCACCTTCTTACTTATCTGCACTACTGCTCTCATCCGGGTTCCAACTCCATATCGGTTCATGTGGTTGAATCCTGGTCATTGTTTCAGTTCATAATCTTGCTAGTCTTCCACAATTCATTTGGTATACATTCCAGTATACAATGCCAACAGATTATGGTTCTTGTACTAGCCAATTAGCTCTCATATTTTTGGGCATAAGCCATCTAATCATGTAGGAAGTCTCTGCACCTAATACTAAATTGTCTGGGCTCACCAGTTTAGTGAGGTTTTTATAGCTAAAATATGAGGTTCTTAAAGTATCTCCAGTTAGGTTAGCCTGCTCACTTGCAACCTGCTGTGGACTGTGGTCACAGCATCGAAAGCACAAGGCCTTCGGGCCTTTTTTACAACCAAATGCTCTAGCATAGAAATGACTTTCCCACCTATTATGACATGGTTTGACAAAATAAGGCCAACATCGAACAGGCTTACCGCCTATTTTCCAAGCCAAACTGCAGTGTCCCGTTCATCGATCAAGAGCAAGTGGATGAAGGAAAGGAGGGCTGGCATGGGTTCATTTTGCCTATAGGTCCTGATCTTAGAAAGGTTCACCACAGGTTCAACATTTCATCCTTGGCAAATGGCACCCATCCTACCCCCAGTACTGCCTCCTTTCTCTCACTATATCCTAATACTATACCAAGAAATCCACAATATTACCATAAACATAAAATGAAATTCCTCCAAGGCTCCATAACTTACAAACCCTTGCCAATGACAGCTTACCTCATTCAAGAGATCTCACAACAATATTGAGACGAGGACTCTTGTTTCATAAGCATGAAGTCACGAAGAATTTAATATCAATTATATAAAGCAATGGTAGTTAATTTTATATTCTAGACAAGTCTAATGTAAATGTTGACTGAAATACAAATAATAATAACATATGAATCAAAAGACATGATTTGCACACAACTTATGCCTTTCCACTGTGATATTGACAACATACTTGTTTCTTACTAGTTTTGGGTAGCATTTTAATGTTTGTTCTAAATCTTAGTAATTGATTCCATCCATACTTAACCCCGGCCCGGCCCCAAAATTAGACAAAATATATGTCGTGTGCTCTTTTCAAGTGAGAGTCTGCTCTAGCGCAGGAATGCTACCATCCTCGTTGCAAGTAGGCACCTGGGTTTATAGCTTCCAAGAGCTAATTTGGGGTCTCAAATACTCTCCTTCCCGAGGGTTTTCAACAAATGTTAAATTTGTGAGAGCCCCTAAACGCTGGAGCCTCTGTAGGCTAAAGCATAACATCTTTGCAAATCTAACAGACACTTTCGAGGCATAAATTGGCATGATTACTTAACTACACAAACAGACACCGATATGAATGGGTTGATATAAGAAGCAAGCCAAGATTAAAATTCAGGACTGTTGGAAAAATGAGAATCAATGTGCAGTCTAGTGATGCGGGCAGGATGGCAAAATGAAAGGTTTCCAAAACGGTGCGTGTTTGAGCTAATGTGTCAATTCGACGCATCACAATATAATATTAGAGCATAAAACTATAGTTAGTTAAGAGTTTTCATCATAAAATAAAGGTACGCACCAGTTAAAGTTCTTGATTGTTTGTGATATAGGTGGTTGCCACTTCATTTATTGCACTCTTGCAACTCGAACGATTGTGACCAGATTGATTGCAACGCGAGCAACGAGAAATCCTCTTGCCTTAACATTGCGACTCTATTCGAGCAGTGCGTGGATGACCAGCTGGCCACTTGGTTCCTGGTGGCTGCACGAGGAAGAGGCCCTTGAGATTGCCTTTTCTAGAATGTCAGCTCATTGAAGGTTAGAACCGGAGGAATTTGATGCTTGAACAAAAGCTTTTATTGATCCACAAGGAAGATGCGATCGACGATGTCATAAACGCTTATCGCCGACTTGGGAAAGACTTCCATGGCATGTGGACAAGGAATCCCTGTATAGTCCATCTCCTGGCAGCTAAAATATTGCTGTGACAGATCCACGACATAGTTTTTATTTTTGCTATGAGAGACCGTGCAGGTTTGGTTGAACATACACCTGCTGCTAAGGGACAATGCTATGCTCTTAAATCTTTCATTTTTTCTTCAATTCGGGGACCAACAAATGCACGCCACTTGGAAATGCTTTCACTTCTTACGACCAAGAAAGTTATAAGAGTCACAACATGCTCTTTGATAAAATAATGAATATTTAGTTCCGGAAGATGATGCTTACCAAGCCATGCATTTTACGATTCAACTGGATTTTCGGATAACCAATTCCATCTCTTCAGGGGGAAATAAGCATTAGCCCAGTGTTGTGGCTTGTTTTGTTCCAGCCAAAGGGAAAAGTTTTTGTCCAGCAGCTCCAATGCAGTTTTGCCTTTTTTCCGTCTTCCATCTGTTATTCTTTACAAAATATTTGCGAAAGTTTTCCTTTAGGTGATGAAGACAATGAGAATTACAGTCAGGCCCAAATAACTTATTGATGCCATCGACTAGACTCTTGTTCCTATCCATCATAAACACAAAACTGATATCCTTGTCCAGCACTTCTCGCAGCTCACTCAGAAACCACTCCCAATCAACATCATTCTTGGTAGAGGCTATGGAATATGCCAACGGATACAACCCGTTGTTCGAGTCCAAAGCACAAGCAGAGAAAATGCAACCTTTATAGAAGTTCTTGAAAAAATAGGAGTTAATGAAAATCAAGGGCCTGCATGCACTATGGAAACCGGCAATGGACGTTGCACGTGTCCCAGGAATTACAGTAGTTAGGCGTTCACATAACCATGAAACGTATGCATAACCTTGGGCTGGAACACCGGTCTCAATGCTAGTCTTTGCCCACTCTTTCACGCTCCAAGCCTAATTGTAAGACATACGAACCTTACGATCTTCATGAAAGATGGTTCGTATCTCATTAGGACTGAAATCAGGGCTCTCAGCAATCTTTCTTTTAAACTTCTCCCCAAGATACTTTTCCTTTACAACGGGGACGTAACTAGCATCATCACCTATGTTGTGCGAGTGAGTCGCCGTGTAGGTTATTACTCTAACATACGTTGATTCCCCATCGCACGTGGCAGTTAGATACCACGGACATCCCTTAATGCTGCGTATTGCCCTTAGATGACCCTTGTTGTTGTCCTTCCACATGCACTTGAAGTTCTTGTTGAGCGTAAGGAAGTACAAGCAACGCCAAAATGCTTTTTTTTCTTGAAATATGCTGCCTTTCAGAAAATGCACATCGTCAACATTCGAAGCAATAATTGTGCCATCTATGACTTGATTTTTGGGCGGATCATATACGAGAGAGGCATGTTTGAAGCAGGCTGAGATTACTTCCATTGCACTATCCATAATAGCATGATCGCATCCGAAAAGGGCTGGACCTAGTTCCATTTCGCTGTTGATAACATGAAATTCTTATATCGGAGAGGATGAAACATGTTTCAATGGATTATAGACAAGCATGCCAGGAAGTTAAGCATTATCACCAGGTTCAGGAAGAAGAGCGTTGTCACCCGCACAGTGGACAACAACCTGAGGCATTGTGCGATGATTTGACACCCTACAAACAAGAATTTACATGTCAATGGTCACGTCAATCATACAAGGGAAACAAAAAGATAAGCCAGCATTAAAGTCAGTACGTCGTTTTGGCTAAATGTCATGCTTGAGGCATCGCATTGCTGATGAAAACAGGAACTTTGGTTCTAGAATATAAACACAACATTAGAGTCAGAGCACGCTGGTTTTGCAGCGACATCAGCTGTCCCGTCTCTTTATTTGTGCAAAACACAAATGACTTGTCACGTGAATCTATAGAACACGCTTCACAGGCCTCGGCTACGAACTGATCATACAAAGTTGTTTCATCCATAAATAGTAGTTGGTTGTTTCCTCCCTCTACCACAATACGACCAGCAACTTTGCGTCGATCACCCCCTAGTGGCAATAGCATTATAACTCCTTCATGCTCCCCATGTAGCAGCTGCATACATCAAATTATTAATGAACATGCCTTACATTATCCAATGACATGTCTTGTTCATGCATATCCATATTGCAAAATGCAATGCTTTTGTACACATAGTACATATAACGGTAAAAAAAAACAAAGCGAAGGAGTCCGAATGGTCATAGAACGTAAACTAATATCTATCGGCTGTGTTAAATATTGTCGCTCGCCAAAGTTGACGTTCAATGAAGGTAATACCGTGTTGGTAAACGCTGATGTTTCCAACAATTCTAATGATGGCAGTGAAGAAGAACGGGGAGCATTTATATCCATTGTCGAAGACCAATTTATCGAATACAGATATGAAGATCATGAATGAGAGGATTTTTATTTCCTGAAACTCAACAAGATGTTGGTTTCACTACGGTACATGAAGAGGTCTATACCATTTTGGCAGAAGGAAGTAAACGAAAGAGTTCAGACCACTCCAAAGAATGGATCAACGACGCTGGATGATCAAACCACATGACAGGTGATGAAGGTAAGTTGATAGCAAGACTAACTACACGGGAAAAAGGATTATGGTCAAGTGAACCTGTTCACCAATGTCAAGGCTTGAAGATCAGTTGGCTCAAGAATATATATCATGTCCTTGCTATGAAGAAAATCTTATCTCAGTGTCTCAACTAACTAAATCTGGAGGTTATGTTATCTTTGGACGTGATGATGTGAAGGTATATGAAAGAGTGCAAATTTCAAGTGAACCTTACGTGCGAGGAAGAAGATCAAAATCTCTGTGTCATGATACCCCAATAAGCTTATATTGACAGAACATGAATGAATGAAACATCTGATCTATGGCATGCAAGGCTCGCTTGTGTCGGTAAGCCAGCACTCAGAGCAATGGTGCAAAGACAACTGGTTAGCAGACTTGCTTAACTAGAAGCTCGATCTGACATTGTATGGCAAGGCACACCAATTGCCATGTACTGAATCAAAGTCTCAAGCAAAAATGCCATTTGAGCTGATACTGTCGAACGTGTTTGCCAAGGGGAAAAGAAGATCCCTAGGAGGTAAGAAGTACAAGGTAATTTTTGGTGATGGTTTTTCTAGATATGTGTGGATGTATATTATTAAAAGAAAAATCTCAATCGTTTGTAATGCCTTTTCAACTAACTATGTTGTTAGAACATTCATTCAACACTGATAAACTGCATAAAGCCAGTGAAAGTTGACAGAAAGACAAATCTCTTATTTCAAAAACACTGTGGTGCACAGTGTACTCTTCTCACTGTGAAATCTCGGTAGCTAAAGGGAAAAGTTTTCCTACCGGCAAAAAAAATAAAGGGTATTTTGTTACATTCAAATCCTGGATCAGGACTTAAGGGAGCAATTTTACAATGCAGCATCTTGACATCATAAGAACACCTCCAATTTATTTCTAATATAATGTAATGCTGGTACAATATAGGACCTTATCTTGGTGTACCAAGCAGGACATATACCACAGACCCCTTGCAAGTGAACATGATCATTTGTTTCATTGTTTCCGTTCTAGCCAAATCATTTACATTGCATGTTTATTGAGGCGCCCGCCACCCCATGAATATGGTTCCACCAACACCAGATGTGGCTGTCTACATTTATAAAAAAGAGGTTTCAGTTTTCAGATATCTCAATTATCAATTACACTTTTTCAGATGATAATCTTGCATTATACAGCACTTTTTGTATTTTTCAAAAGACTAGGTCTTTGAGCGTTCTTATATATAACTATGTCACTTCCTTGCATGTATACTACCTACTAGACCCGTGCAAATACACGGGAAGCACCTTTCTTTTAGTCAAGAAAGGTAGGGCCATAGCATAGGAAGCTGGAAAAAGGTTGACCTAGGTTTACTTAGTTTCCGTGTTATATAACTCCCACGCTCAACCGGTTGTACACACTGCCTAATTACATTTTAGATGCGTTGACTAATACTCAAAGGGTGATACTATTGGAAATATGTTAAATCTATTTGTAATGATAGTAGCAAATTGTTTTCTAACTTCTGACAATCATTTCATGAATTTTTAGAGGAATTAATGTAATTAAAATTGAAACTTGAAGTTGCTATGTATATATTATGCTACACGTAACCAGATAAATTTCAAAGGTGGATTAGGAGCAGATGATAAAGCATTATATCCATTTAACGGGAGTAATTACTCGTGCAGATTTCATAGGAACAACATGGGTTGATTGGGTTTAAGGGCTAATTGGGTTAAAAGGCTTATAATCAGCTCTTACTGTATGATCTACCAATTTTGCATATTTGTTTTACAAAACACACAAACTCATTCATTGATGTATTGCACACCATAAATTTATTGAAATGTGTATTGGGTTTGAAAGGATCATAGTAAGAGTAATTCTAGCCATGCTATAACCAGCTTAGACTTGGCCATTACATTGTAAGAGTAAGAAAAAACTTATCATTGTTCTTTATTACAGACTAAGCTAGGGTGATCAAGTTGTAACGTATTTCATCATAGAAGAGTATCCATGAACAATTTAGACTTTAACGTGAATACACATCTGAGCGCACACATTTGTGTACAAAAGTTGTAAGAAGCATGCCATACATAAAATTGTACATCTGAGCACCTCTATGTTTAACATGGTGATAGTGGTTGCCAATGCAATTCAGTTCACTCAAAATGCAGCTCTGACTATATCACGATTTTAGCACTCCAAGAGTAAGTGTAAGTCTATTATCTTAGGTATTATATATAATATTTATTTGGATATCAAATCTAAACCTAAATGAGGTATACATTTCAGCTAACACAAGAATTCTAACAAAAGGAGTTCTCTGACGCCATTTCTTAGGTGCATTCCTAGTACTACGTTACACAAAGTTTGTCAACTTGTCACTAATTTTCAAAACCTCATCCTGTAGAATGATATGTAGGACATCGTTAAGCATATGGATAAAGACAAAAAAAAATCTATCATAATCTTATTTGGTAGCGTCACACTAACAATAGTGCGTCTATTTGCCCATTTTCACAACATTGTTGAAACAACCAACTAATTTACCCTATATATAAAAACCAAATTCAGTCAATTTCATTTATGCTAAGATATTATCTCCTAGCTATACGTGAAGCATAGCTCTCCATCGAACGTAAAACGGTGACAAGTTTGATGGTTAGGAGCCATAACAATAATAATGGGAATGAAACAATAATGGAAATTCCAAACTTACTTACAATCAACGGATACTCAATGAAATTTTTGCTATAACCTTGCTGCAAAGTTATGATGACCACAATTAGTGTCGAACTCCTCCTAAAATTTAAAACATGATCACATATAAGAATCTTTGGTAAGGAGAATACTATCTTTTTTGTCCCAAAATGTTACACCATTTATATTTACATAATCTTGTTAAGCATTTGCTGGATACATAAATGATTCCTTCTTGTAACTCCTTGTGGGAATTTTTTAAAATTAAGTCAAACGGATAACAATAGAACTCAAAGCTGTAAAGACCCTTTTAGCTCAAAAGTTGAGGCATCTTCGTTCTTATTGTTTATGTTTACACCAATGAAGAATAGTGTGTTAGACTTTCTGAAAATCATTGTTGATTTTTAGTCTTCTAACCTCATATGTTTTTTTGCATTATTGTTTAACAACGAATGTTTGCATGTTCAAATGATTTTTGGACTTTTGAATTTTTTTTTTCTTTCTTTTATGTTGAAATGCAAAAGGCCGCTAATAGGAGTACTCTCCATGTGTTTTCTCACGCTCATTTTAATAGGCAAAGTAGGTATTAGTCTCAGCTGTTATTATGTGTTCAAATCAAGAAATTGACACTAACGGGGCCTGATAATGTGTCATTAAGAAATCGTTCGAACCATGGTAGACTAGGATTATAATTTTGATAAACCCCAAAGATGGGTAGTTGACAAAAAAAATAATTTTTTTTGGGGTTATTGTGCATCATACAAAAAACATACTACCAGAGGTAAGTTCTCTCACTTTACTACTACCCCTACCACTCATACAACCACCATTGTTGTCAAGACAGACATCATTAATATCACCAATACCATCATTGCTGCCACAATCATTACTTTATCGATATTACTATTGTTACCCCCACCACAAGGGCAAATTGCGTTCCCTGTCACTGCTTATCACACTTATCATTACCCCACTATCAACCACCATTACCACTGTTGTAATTACCATTTCCATATGCAGCATCGTTGCACCAACCCCACGACGCTTTACATGTACCAGAACCGTTTTGTTAGTAACATTATCAAAACTACTGCCACCACAACAATCACCATTACCACCAAAAATACAGTTGCCGCAAAGGACTATATATCACTACCACATCGACCACAATTACCATTACCATAAATATCATGGCCACTTGTACCATAACATACCTTTAACGTCGTCACCATTCCTAGAGGCACCATTACCCCACGTGGGCACAAATACATGATCGGAGGAGGGAGCCCTAGAGAATTATTTATGATCTCCTAGTCCCACGACTTAATATACACGGTGGTCCAATCCTAGTTTATACATCATTTGTTTACCACTATTACACTACTTAGATGAACCACCTTAATGCAGCCACTTTCACTACAGCCACCTCACCCATCATTATTGTCACCTCAACTGTTGATCACCACTATAGTTACCGTCGTTACCACCATGATACTGATATCACGACTACCACCACCATTATCGTCCCCACCACAGCTCGTCATACCTACAACTACTATTATTACCACTATCAAATGAGCCCAATATGCCCTACCTATGCTGCGGGTAAGTGTAGATTTTGTTAAGTGATTAGTGAGGATAAGATGTGGACAAATAAAAAGGATGTATTCCTTCTATCGCTCGTATTTCTTTCTGGCTGTCCCAAATTTATGGTAAAGCTTGGAAGAGACGATTCCTCAAACACATACGTTTTGCAATTTCAAAAGTAAATGAACGGATTTCTCGGCCTTTGAGAGAAGCACAGTGGTTACACAACCAAATTATATTCCATTTAATTAGTAGAATCAATAATATAATCCCTTTAAGTTTCATTATATGTCTGGAAGTATAATGAAAAGTTAGGAGCAACCTTAGGCTGGAAGCCTCGCTACTTGCCAGGTTATGTATATCGCTATAACAATATAACTTACGCCAATAGATAAAGATAGAGAAAACCTTTGAAAAGTATTATCGGTATACTAATAGAACTATATGAAAAGAAGTGAGGTCAATGCATAGAACTATACATACTTCCCAAACATATGACATCCCCACTTTTGTATACAATTCTAGGAACATCAAGTTGCTCTAGAGAGGTACGAAAAGGAAAATGAGGGGGAAAAAAACCTTGTCCACAGTTAGACACAATATTAAGAATCATATGACATAGTATTTGTAAGACCCCAAATTATATATAGTTAATTATTTTAATTCTTGGGCTACTTTTGAAGTTTTAATAATATTTTAGAATTCCTTTTGAATAAGTAACATATCTTTAAGGGCCTATGGAGTAATTTACCAAGTTTAGAGAAATAAAAAGACTAGTTAGTTTGTGTTTTATCGTTAAATTAAGTCTGATCTTTTAGAGAGAGGAAAAGAAAGAGAAAACTAGGGTTTTGGAAGATTGCAATCTTCTGTGCACAATTGGTAAGATTCTTGAACCCACTTTTGATTATAAGGATAAATTAGATGATATTAGAATTGTGGTCGTTAAGATTTTAACGTAAGTGGGTTAATTATAATATCTAGGTTTTGAGGTTTTCGGAAGCGATCGCAATTTGGTGAAGACTATTATATAAATTTGAGGTAAGGGTTACATGTATTACGTTCGCGTCTATAAAATTGATATCCTTTCATACTATGTATTCGATTTTGATTACGTATTGTTGCCGCTGAATTGGGTCACCATTATTCCCTCTGTCAACACGTTAAAGCTGCAGTTTTATTTGCAATGCTGTGTACTTTTGTTTCACTGTCTTGGTACCCGCGCACAGTTTAATTGTGTTCCTTCTGATTATTTTCGTCGTTCACGGTGCTGGAACGATTAATTGTTCTGCAGCTTCACAAATGTACTGTATTATGTCAAATTATTTCAACCCAAGTCACTTTCATGCCTGTCCATGTGTTAGAATGTGACCGGTGGATGGCAATAACTTTCAGCCCAATTTGGGCGTGCAATGCTCTTGGTGTGGCGCCACATGTCATTTGTTTTGTGGTGCAACATACTTTGGTAAACCTTTTTGCCCATATGTCGTTATTTCAAATTTCTGGAACAGTACGAATTCGGATTCAAGCGATTCAACTTCCATTAAACTCGTCTTTTCGTCCTCTTCGACTCCACTCTAATATTGAGTAGTTTCTGAAATCGTTAAGTCGCCCTTATTGAAATGCAAGTTTTGATACTTTTGCGACTAGTATACTCGTGAGATATTTTGATGTCCGTTCGGCCTTTCGAATTGAACTAATGTTAGAACCTTCACGTGCTTAGGTTAACGTGATGTCATGACATGATATGACAATTGCTACCGGTATGCAACTTTGACTTAGAACCTCCGCGTGCTTAGGTTAACGTGTTTTACAGTCACGTGTTACGTGATTGTATTGTTTTGATTATTAGTTCAATTATTTGATTATGACCTTTTGACTTTGATTCGACCTTTGATGGGTTAATATCCCATAATGAGATTTGTCGTGCCAAGATTTACTATCGTCTTTGCACCTTGTTTTCATATGTTTCGTTTTGACTCAGCTACATATTATTGGATACCTGCGTTGTACTCTGTGGGTGTGTGCGTGTGATCTTTACTGAGCTTTGTGCTCACCCCCCTTTCTCCTCCCATTTCAGGTAATTAAGCTGAGATATCAGTAGAGGAGTTATCTATAAGCATGAGTCAGAATTGTTCTTTAATTGTAGACTCTTTTTAGTGACTTGAAAATGAGAACTTGTAATAGTTTGATTAAGTAGCTTTTGGTAACCCCAATGTTTGGGAAGTGACTATTGTTATTAGATTTCCGCTGCATTTATTAGACTTTGATACATTTAGAGCTCTGATTATCATTTTGAGGTTATGTTCTTGTTAAATGCTTGGGTATTATATTTCTGGTAAGCAGGAATATTTTGAAATAGTATGTGTAGGTCCGCCTCCGGGTCGGGGCGTGACAGATTTGGTCTGCCTCCGGGTCGGGGCGTGACAGTTTGGTATCAGAGCATAGGTTTAAGATTCTGTAGACTTTTAGACTTAAGCTTTCAATGATTTGGGATGATCTTTGTGATGTTTAGTTATAGTTCTAAGTAGTCTAGTTTTAGTAGTACTTCTATTTGAAGTGTTTACACAATAAGTTGTGATCTTATAAGTTTGTCGCTATCTCAGGAGCTATGCCGCCACGTGCAGCTAGAGGGGGTACTAGAGGTGGTCGTAGGGGTAATGATGTCACTGGGGTCAACGTGGAAGCAGAAGCCCTTCCTACTCCTTTGACTGCAGATACCATCAAGGCATTCAACCGTTTGAATTGTCCTACGTTTGTTAAGGCGGATAAGCCAGAGGATGCGGAGGCCTGGCTGAGCAAGTTAGAGAAGAGATTTAAACTCTTAAACATCACCGATCGTCAGAAAGTGGACCTAGCCATATACCAGTTAGAAAATGAGGCTGACCAATGGTGGAAAATGGTCGAGAGAACTTTGAGTGTTGAGGAGGAACAAGCTTTGACTTGGGCATGTTTCCAGGAAATATTTCTTACCAAATACTTCCCTAGAAATGTGAAGGATGATATGGTGGAAGAGTTCTTAAAGCTAGAGCAAGGAGATGATGAAACTGTGAAAGACTACGAGGCTAGATTTGCTAGATTGTCGAGGTTTGCGACACATGTGATAGATACTGAGGAGAGACGTGCAACACGTTTTAAGAATGGACTAAGGTACGGCATCAGGAAGTTCTTAACCGCTGTAACTTTAGAAACATATGGTCAAGTCTTGGACAAGGCTCAGAGAGTGGAGAAAGATGTCGAAGCGGGACGTAAGTACTACAAGGAGCAGAGACATAAGAGAGGAAGAGAAGATAATAGCTCAAGGGGCAATGATGTGGTTCAGCCCAAGAGTAAGAACAACAACTTAGCTACTAAGGAACCATTTAAAAATACCCAGGAGCCTGTCGAAGCTTGCAAAACTTGTGAGAAGAACCATAGAGGTGTGTGTTATTGGCAGAGCGGCGCATGTTTTAACTGCCAGCAGCAAGGACATAGGATTCGAGATTGCCCTCAGCCGCTTAGGCCACAATTTAGTCAGGGTAGGGGGATGCAGAATCAGCTGCCAGGAAATAATCAAGCTGGAACAACTCGGGCTCGAGCTTATGCCTTGACAGAGAAAGATGCCACTATATCTCCATGATGTAGTGACAGGTAAATTTTACGTAGTTCAGCTAGAGCTTATCCTTTAAGTGATGCTTGTTCCTTATTTTCATAGTCTCTATATATTTGCTCGTAAGCTTTGGTACTCAGTTAGAACCTTAGGTAGTGAAAACTCTGAAAGTCTGTAGATGTGATTGTGTATCCATATTCAGTGACTGAGGTGCATAAATTTCGAGGACGAAATTTTTATAAGGAGGGGAGAATGTAAGACCCCAAATTATATATAGTTAATTATTTTAATTCTTGGGCTACTTTTGAAGTTTTAATAATATTTTAGAATTCCTTTTGAATAAGTAACATATCTTTAAGGGCCTATGGAGTAATTTACCAAGTTTAGAGAAATAAAAAGACTAGTTAGTTTGTGTTTTATCGTTAAATTAAGTCTGATCTTTTAGAGAGAGGAAAAGAAAGAGAAAACTAGGGTTTTGGAGGATTGCAATCTTCTGTGCACAATTGGTAAGATTCTTGAACCCACTTTTGATTATAAGGATAAATTAGATGATATTAGAATTGTGGTCGTTAAGATTTTAACGTAAGTGGGTTAATTATAATATCTAGGTTTTGAGGTTTTCGGAAGCGATCGCAATTTGGTGAAGACTATTATATAAATTTGAGGTAAGGGTTACATGTATTACGTTCGCGTCTATAAAATTGATATCCTTTCATATTATGTATTCGATTTTGATTACGTATTGTTGCCGCTGAATTGGGTCACCATTATTCCCTCTGTCAACACGTTAAAGCTGCAGTTTTATTTGCAATGCTGTGTACTTTTGTTTCACTGTCTTGGTACCCGCGCACAGTTTAATTGTGTTCCTTCTGATTATTTTCGTCGTTCACGGTGCTGGAACGATTAATTGTTCTGCAGCTTCACAAATGTACTGTATTATGTCAAATTATTTCAACCCAAGTCACTTTCATGCCTGTCCATGTGTTAGAATGTGACTGGTGGATGGCAATAACTTTCAGCCCAATTTGGGCGTGCAATGCTCTTTGTGTGGCGCCACATGTCATTTGTTTTGTGGTGCAACATACTTTGGTAAACCTTTTTACCCATATGTCGTTATTTCAAATTTCTGGAACAGTACGAACTCGGATTCAAGCGATTCAACTTTCATTAAACTCGTCTTTTCGTCCTCTTCGACTCAACTCTAATATCGAGTAGTTTCTGAAATCGTTAAGTCACCCTTATTGAAATGCAAGTTTTGATACTTTTGCGACTAGTATACTCGTGAGATATTTTGATGTCCGTTCGGCCTTTCGAATTGAACTAATGTTAGAACATTCACGTGCTTAGGTTAACGTGATATCATGACATGATATGACAATTGCTACCGGTATGCAACTTTGACTTAGAACCTCCGCGTGCTTAGGTTAACGTGTTTTACAGTCACGTGTTACGTGATTGTATTGTTTTGATTATTAGTTCAATTATTTGATTATGACCTTTTGACTTTGATTCGACCTTTGATGGGTTAATATCCCATAATGAGATTTGTCGTGCCAAGATTTACTATCGTCTTTGCACCTTGTTTTCATATGTTTCGTTTTGACTCAGCTACATATTATTGGATACCTGCGTTGTACTCTGTGGGTGTGTGCGTGTGATCTTTACTGAGCTTTGTGCTCACCCCCCTTTCTCCTCCCATTTCAGGTAATTAAGCTGAGATATCAGTAGAGGAGTTATCTATAAGCATGAGTCAGAATTGTTCTTTAATTGTAGACTCTTTTTAGTGACTTGAAAATGAGAACTTGTAATAGTTTGATTAAGTAGCTTTTGGTAACCCCAATGTTTGGGAAGTGACTATTGTTATTAGATTTCCGCTGCATTTATTAGACTTTGATACATTTAGAGCTCTGATTATCATTTTGAGGTTATGTTCTTGTTAAATGCTTGGGTATTATATTTCTGGTAAGCAGGAATATTTTAAAATAGTATGTGTAGGTCCGCCTCCGGGTCGGGGCGTGACAGATTTGGTCCGCCTCCGGGTCGGGGCGTGACAGTATTAAGCACAATAATTGTGTTATGAAGCATACTAAGTATGAACTATTGCAAAAATAATTAAAAACAAAATCAGATGACTAAATCAATAGAATCAAATTCATGAGTTTAGTATATACATGTTCTTTTTGCTAAAATTGTAGAGGGATCCTTAAAGTGAAAAAAGTAGAGTAAAAGCATTAATTAAGAGTCGTAGATAGGCATCTAATTACCACCAAAAACCAAGGGGAGATAGAGAGATGTCGAGGCTAACTTATGATGCACTGTGACTAATACTACGGTTACAATGCTTATTGTTGAAGTAAATTCCTTGAGGGTTCCTATCTAAGCCATGCTGTAACTAAATGCATTTAGTAGTCAGATCCCCTTCTCCACATTAGTCTGCATCTAATGCTCAGATACTATTTATTCTTGTAACAGTTTAGTGAGGATCTTCTAGCTGTGCTCCATCTCTATATTGCTCAATAAACACTAAATGAAACTATGTTGGCTTCTCCACTAAAACTGCTTCTTGTAGCTACACTACTAGAATATTTTAGTTAAGTAAGGTGTATTTAACCTTAGGTCACGTTTTAGTTATGTATGCTATGTCTATGGTGTAGCTATTCCCTTGGTCTATGTGACCTGAATTATAATGAAAAAGTTGACAAAGAAAAGGAAAGTGCCACGTAACATCCATTTCTTGGTTCCACTACCTGGCATTTTCCCTTCCAAACAGTTCAATTTCCAATTTGGCATATGACCATCATTAAAATCATTAAGCATAACAAATGTAATAAGTAGGTTATGGAGCATATAGGCATGGCAACATCACTATTAACTGATATCGTATCTGAGACGGGGAGAATGTTTTTTTTTAGAATTGATGCCCTTTTTCCCATTTCTCAATTCTCAACCCAATAGGGTTCATTGATGGGCTGCTAGTTCTAAGACTCTAAGGATTAGACGCAAGTTAAAATTCTACAATAAAAAAGCTCTTATGACTCCCACTCCAACCCCCAAAACCCATATGTATCCATGTAACATGCAAATATCTCCTACAAACGATCTATTTTGTAATCTCCAACACCTAACCTCTAAGTAAAGAAATTCTGACCCTAATTTCTATCGAAGCCTTCGCATTTTGGAAACAACAAACTATCAATTCATGCTTGCAATAAGTGATCGCACTCCACCAAAGACAGGGAGTTAGGAGGTAACCTGGTATAGAGATGGCAAAGGCGAGGTTGGCATCAAGTTCAAGTGTGTGCAGTGAAGGAAGAGGAGATTAGACTGAATAGGACTTCTTACACTTCAAAGGCTACTCAGGTATTCCATCATAGCGCAGGCGGCATATTCAGATTGGAAGTCTAAGCAGTGGAAGTCTTCCTTACTGAGTGGAAGTCTAAGAAGCATTTTAGAAGGAAGGAGTCTTCTGGTCGCAAAAGTTCTTGGAAAAGAGGAGATTCTCACTAGGAAGGAGTGTTCTGGTTGCAAGACTTCTAGGAAACAGATTAGGTTTCGTTGACTTCGTTAAACCAATCGTCAATCCTTTCGGATCTGCCAGAGGCATAATGACGTCTGGTATCCGTCGACTAATCAAGATCGGAAAGAGAAGAGTCCCCGGTTGGATCGCGATCCATAGTGGATGAAGCATAACACAGATAAAAACACAGTGGAATATTGAGAAGATTTAGATAAGACATGGCAAAAACTTTAGAGAGAGAGAGTCTTTATCGAAGATTTATTTTTCAAAAAATTTCAGGATGCCGGTTAGGTCTTAACTAGATTAAATCTCAGGATGCTAGGTTGAACTACCAAAGTTTTCTTCTTAGGCAAAAACTCAGGGCATGCGTTAGTCTGCGGGTTTTCAACGCCATTACTCGGCAATAACCCTAAATGACTCGCTCCCACTATTGTTTTGAACCCATAAAGAAGACTCTGGAAGTTCGTTTAGAAGCATAATCAATTTGAAACTGGAAAAAACCTGGAGTAAGCATAATCATTTTTATTTAAACAAAATTTTAAAAGAGTCTCTCTTTCCCAAGTAGATGCCATATGAACTCTAATCAAGACTATATTAAGATGTTTTTAGTCATACTAGACTTAGAATAGTTCCTTTTCAATTCATAGAATGTGTTTCACCATAGAGCGTTTTCACCCCAGAATAGTAAACAAGTTTAAAGAAATTAGCTTACTTGAATGAAAGCTAGCTGCGTACTTGAATCGTGAAGATTATATAGAGAGAGAAGATAGCATGAAGCAGAGAGAGATTGTTGAAAGAGAAATTATATTGCTCTTCAAAAGAAGTACTCGCATATCTACAAATGAAATCTGTCGTTGTTTAAATAGGCAGTGGAAAGACTTCTACAGGACATTTACATAATTGAAAGACATGTACAGGACATTTACATAATTGTCTTCCTGATTACGTAGACCCTACTGGATTTCACTTTAAGACTACATTACAAAATTACTTTATCAGAAAGTCTTCATGAACAGTAAGTCTTATCCTAAAAGATGCCTTAGTTAGGCAGTGCTGGCACCTCTATCGGTTTTACTTTGTCTTCTTCTGGAAAGTGGGTGCTTTTTTCTTCATAATTGTTGTCTTCAAGAAATTTCTTCTGCAGACAGCGCCTTTAATAAAGGAGATTCCCTTGTCTTCTTTACGTCTTGTTTTTAAAGGAGATTCCCTTTTACGTCTCTTTCGTCTTTGTCTTCTTTTTTCACTTATTGATTACAGCTGTCTTCTTTTACTTCTTAAGTGGTCTTTCACTAGAGTCATCTTGTGTCTGGTCTTCAGTCTTATCTGATGAGTCACTGGAAGTAGCGATAAGGCTAGGACTCTGCCTTTGAGCGTCTTGAAATAATGAGTCTTCAAAAAAGCTCGTTGTTGCTTCTGTCTTGCTTGTTAGAGTCTTGTTGACTAGTTCGGCTAGGACTTTGGATATCTGACTTTGTATGGCCAGAGCTTGTCTTTTGGCTTTCTTGCTCTTCTGTCTTCGTAATTCTATTTTTCCCAAATGGACAGGGATCTCAGGATTTGATGTGTCTTTACCAGTTACCTGCGGAACTGGACTAGGAATATGTTCTCCCATATTCAAAGGATTTTCAATGTTTTTGAGTAAAATACCAACTTTATCAGGACTTGAGATGTCTTTACCAGCAGCCTGTGAAACTGGACTAGGGATTCTTTCTCCTGAACCCATGGGATTTTCAGTAATTTTAAGTAAACTACCAACTGTAACAGGACTTGATTTGTCTTTACCGGAAGCCTGTGAATCCAGACTAGCTACTCCTTTATTCCCCGAAGTAGTGGGTTTTGTAGACTGGTATTTAGAGAGAAGAGTAGTATACCTGTTTTTCCAGTCTGTGGTCTCTAATTCAGAGACTTGTGCCTGAGCCTTGAACTGGGCTATTTGTTTATCAAATTGTGTTTTTTCTAAAAGTAAATGGTCATGTCTAGTTTTTAATAAGTTAAAATGTTTTATTAAGGTGTCGCAGTTTTCACAATCTGCGATGGTGTCTGTATTAGATTTATCTTGACAATCAGGGCTAATATAATAATTGGGTCCCCAATGTGTCTGCATAAGAGTAGTAGCATCCTGAAATGTTATTGTGCCTTTATACCATGGTTGGGGAAAATTTCCAACTCCACCGACCATAGCCTCAGGATAGCTTTTATAAATTCCTGGAATGTTGCCTTTAAAAACACAATAAAAGTTATATTTTTTAGTGTCTCTTAATTTGTGGAAGTAATTTGCTACTGCATTAACTGTGTTAACGAACCATCCATTGTCTTTTTTAATATAAGATTGCCATAGATTATCTAAAAGTGTTCTTTGGTCTACAGGAAAAGGGCCAATTTTATGATCTTTGACCTGAAACCTGGAGCCAGCGTGTATAACCTCTAAATTGTTGCCATTGTAATTAATCCTATTTCTTCCTAAGTTATCTATATAGCTAGTAAACTGAGTAGGGAAAACAGGGTTAGGCTGATTTACCTGACTTTGCCTTGTCTGAGTAGAGGAAGATGATGAAGATGCCATCTGTAAATAAAACAAGAAGCTTGTCTGAATCTACTTCTTAATTGTATAAGGTTATCTTAAGACAAAATCTTTCTAGATAATAAGTCTGCAATGGAGTTGTCAACTCCTTTGATATGCTGCCACTCTATTTTATCTATTCTATAATTGCTTAAAGATGTCATAAACTTTAACCATCTATTTGTGTATCTAGAATCTTTATTTTTATTGTATCTTACTATAGCTTCACAGTCTGTCCTTATGCAAAACTCATGTTTAGATATTAAAAGCGCTTTGAAATGTTCTAGGGCATAAACTATTGCAAGTAATTCATAATCTAAACTTGTTAAATACTGATTACTTTCTTTATATTTGCCACTAGAATATCTACATAATCTTTCTTCTTTTTTATTACTATATTTGTTAGGTTTGCAGTATAAAACTGCTCCACATCCGTCTTTACATCCGTCTGTCTGGACTATTAAATAATCTGTATCTAAGGGTAGATATAGTTATGGTAATTGTTTAACTTTTTCTTTTATAGTTCTAATGAGTCTGATATCTTCTATATTAAAATGTCTTTGTCCATTTTTGCGTGTTTTATTGTATAGAGGTCCTATTAATTTACTAAGATCTTTGAAATAAATTCTGGCTTGATTAACTAATCCTAAGAATGCCTGGATTTGTTTTAAACCTTCTAATTTATCAGGAAAGTCTAAAATCTTTTTAGCTATATGTTCTTGTAATTTTATCTTGCCATTTCCTATTTCCATTCCTAAAAATTTTATACTTGTTTTGAATAATTCTACCTTTTTCTTGCTTAGGATTAAACCGTGTTTGTTAAAACGTTTAAAGACTAAATCTAGATGAGACAAATGCTCATGTTCATTTTTACTACAAACTAAAATATCATCAATGTATACTAAAATAAAGTCATTATAAGGTCTGAAAATATCATCCATTTTGCATTGGAAGATACTTGGTGATGTCTTAAGACCAAAAGGCATGACTAACCATTCATATAAACCTTCTGGTGTAGTAAATGCTGTCCACTTAATGTCTTCAGGCCACATCTTAATTTGATAAAAGCCTGATTTGCAATCGAATTTGCTAAATATTTTCTTGCCTTGAATCTTACTTAAAAGAAAGGTCTTATTAGGTATGTTATAGCTATCATCTTTTATGTTATCATTAAGTCTTTTGTAATTTATTACCATTCTACTTTTACCTCTAAGTATTTCTGCATGATTTCTAACTATGAATGCCGCAGATCTATGAGGGCTATTACTGGGTCTAATTACTTTTAAATCTGTTAAATCTTTTATGTGCATTTTGAAATCATCTGTATCCAAACTACTTGCTTCTATGTTGGCAGTTTTAACAATATAATCTGGATTTATAATGTCAAGCTTACAATATATTTGGTTTAAATCCTATCGTTTGATAGGATCTTCTCCTATAAAAGGAAGTTTGTCTATTGCTTTAAGAATATCGTATTTGTTTGTAAAAAGATTTATTAAATTATAGCTGATTCTATCTTGACTGTAAATATCTAGATCTATATTTTCTTCTTTTTCATTTTCTTCATTTTCTTCAACTAATTCTTCTAT